>PVKV010003651.1:0-140586 GCA_004027835.1 Alouatta palliata | reverse complement strand
ATGAAATTCTGGGTTGAAAGTTCTTTTCTTTAAGGATGTTGAATATTGGCCCCCACTCTCTTCTGGCTTGTAGGATTTCTGCTGAGAGATCTGCTGTGAGTCTGATGGGCTTCCCTTTGTGGGTAACCCGACCTTTCTCTCTGGCTGCCCTTAGCATTTTCTCCTTCATTTCAACCCTGGTGAATCTGACGATTATGTGCCTAGGGGTTACTCTTCTTGAGGAATATCTTTGCGGTGTTCTCTGTATTTCCTGGACTTGAATAGTGGCCTGCCTTGCTAGGTTGGGGAAGTTTTTCTGGATAATATCCTGAAGAGTATTTTCCAGCTTGGATTCATTCTCTCCATCACATTCAGGTACACCTATCAAACATAGATTAGGTCTTTTCACATAGTCCCATATTTCTTGGAGACTTTGTTCATTCCTTTTTACCCTTTTTTCTCTAATCCTTCCTTCTCGTTTTATTTCATTGAGTTGATCTTCAACCTCTGATATCCTTTCTTCTGCTTGGTCAATTCAACTGTTAAAACTTGTGTATGCTTTGCGAAGTTCTCGTGTTGTGTTATTTAGTTCCATCAATTCATTTATATTCCTAAGTTGTTTATTTTTGTTAGCATTTCATCAAATCTTTTTTCAACATTCTTAGTTTCTTTGCACTGGGTTAGAACATGTTCTTTTAGCTCACAGAAGTTTCTTATTACCCACCTTCTGAAACCCGATTCTGTCAATTCATCACTCATTCTCCATTCAGCCTTGTTCCCTTGCTGGTGAGGAGTTGTGATCCCCTGTAGGAGGACAGGTGTTCTGGTTTCAGGTGTTTTCATCCTTTTTGCACTGGTTCCTTCCCATCTTTGTGGATTTATCCACCTGTCATCTTTGTAGTTGTTGACTTTCTGATTGGGTCTCTTAGTGGATGTACAGTTTGTTGATGATGAAGTTATTTCTTTCTGTTTCTTAGTTTTCCTTCTACCAGTCAGGCCCCTCTGCTGTAGGACTGCTGAGGTCCACTCCTGCCCTGCTTGCCTCGGGATCACCTGCAGTGGCTGCAGAACAGTAAGGTTTGCTGCCAGTTTCTTCTTCTGCTATCTTTGTCCCTTAAGGATACCTGCCAGATGTCAGTCTGAGCTCTCCTTTATGAGGTGACTCGTTGGATATATAGGCGTCAGGGAGCTGCTTGAGGAGACAGTCTGTCCTTTATAGGAGCTCAAGTGCTGAGCTGTGAGCTCCGTCATTCATTCAGAGCTGCTGGACAGGTATGTTTAAGTCTGCTGCAGCAGAACTCATAACCCCCCACCTTTTTTTTCCCCAGTTGCTCTGTCCTGGGGAGTTAGGACTTTATTTATGAGTTTCTGTTGTGCTGCTGCCTTTTTTCCGGCCTGCCCTGCCCAGCAAGGAGGCAGCCTAGTCACTGTCTGCCTGCAGAGGCTTTGCTGAGCTGCTGTGGGCTCTGCCCAGCTGCTGTGTGAACTTCCCTGCAGTCCTGTTTATACGGGTATAGTTAGAATTGCCTCAGCAATGGCGGCCCACCTCTGTAATGGCGGGCTGCCTCCACAATGGCGGTCTGCCTCAGCAGTGGCGGACTACTTCTGTAGTGGTGGAGTGCCTGGGTAATGGCAGACGCCCCTCCCCCACAGAGCTGGACCATCCTGGGTCCAGCTGTACTTGTCTTGATCCAGAGCATTTCAGATTGCTGTTTTTTTATGGGGGTGGGACCAACCAAGCCTGATCACCTGGCTCCCTGCCTCAGAGCCTTTTTTTTTTTTTTTTAGTTGAATGGCTGACTCTCTCCCAGGTATTCCAGTCACCTGTTGAAAAGGTGCTGGGATCTGTGTAATTTCCCATGCGGCGACCCACTGCACCAGCTGAAACAGCTGCGCTGAGATTCGTGGCACTTTTTTGCCCAGGAATCTCCTGGCCTGGCTCCCTGTTTCAGTCCCCTTTTTAATCAGATGAATGGGTGACTCTGTCTCTTCGGAGCTCCAATCACCAGCTAAAACGGCACCCGGACCCATGTATTTTGTATGGAGAACCACCGCGCCGGCCAAAACAGCCGTGCCGGCCAAAACAGCCGCGCTGGCGACCCATGGGGCTCCTCCGCCTGGGAATCACCTGGTCTGTGGGCAATAAAAATCCATCTGGAAATGCGGTGTCCAATCACCCTCCGTGCTTTTGCTGGGAGCTGCAATCCTGAGCTGTTCCTAATCGGCCATCTTGATTCCATCTCTACAATTTAATTATTATACAACTGTCACTTTATTTCAGGTTGTTTTTTTCCTTAAGAGTTCCATTTAACTTGCACAGAATAATAAATCCTAATTTAAAAACTTGTCAAGAAATATGTCAAAATTTTGGGGGGGATGGAGATATCTTTTCAACCCATTGACACAATTAATGATAGTATAATGATATTTCTGCTCCTAAAAGCTTGTTCTTAAACAGAATTTAACTGACTTATTCATAACTAGAGTTATTCCAGTTTGGTTGTAGATACATTCATTATGTAAGTTCTTGGACAATACTTGATGTGGCAGGTTAGAGAAGAATCAACTGCTTGAGAGTAGAAATTACAAGATGCCAGAAAGAGAAAAGTCCTTTCAGAGAGGTAATTTTCCATCCTTGAGTTATTTGGATTTTTAGCTCTTCCAACCACATTCTTTCAGGTCATTATTGTCTTTATAGTTTTATTGTTTTCCCTTCTAGTTGTTACATTATTCAACTGCCATTGTAATTAAAATTCACCATTCTACTTACTTTCTGCTTTCTTTTTCTAGTCTATTGAAGAAAGTTATTCATCATAAGAAGACTAGGTGTTCCTTAATTGGCCTTCTGAGGATCGCTACTGGTGGTTGAAATCTTTTATTCTTTCAGCCTGACATGTCTCTTTCTTGCTTTGTGTTTAAATCTTCCCTAAAAGCAATCTGCCAAGTAGGTTTCCCTGGCATGTGGCAAGAATCAGAACCCAATAAATTCTGAGATCCCTTTCCATTTACAGACAGGTAGGATTGCTAGGAAGTTCTTTCTTGGGATGCACTATAATCTGTGCCCTGTATCTTCTGTCAACAGATTCTACTGCTGTGCTCTGAGGATCATACAGAATATAACCTTTCAAACTCAGTCACTAGCCAGTTATTGAGAAAATTTGTGCTTGTGCTAGAGCCAGATTTCCTTTCCAGCTCAAAATCCCTCTCCTCACCTTATCTAGTTTCCTAAAATCTAAAGATGATCTCATCTTGATCTAACGCTTCTCCTTCATCCTTGATGATCTCATCCTTGATCTAAGCCTCCTCCTTTATCCTTGATCTCATCTTTATCCCAGTTAGTAAAGGAACTTGACCCAACTATTAATTGCTTTCTCACTTGAATCCCTAATTGCCTTCTTTCTACTTACCGTACCTCTTTCTTTATGAATTTGTTCAAGTCTACCTTGCACCACATAAAATAAAATCTAAAAAAGTCTCCCCTTAGCCTTGCTACCTCCAAATAACCACACAATTTTGTGCCATCTTTTTTTGTCAAACTACTTTACTAGATTTGTATGATTGATCTATGTTTTACCTTAATTTTTATAGGATGCAAATATGCTATTTAGTACACTGTGTTAGAATTTGAAATAAACCTTACAGTTGACAGTTTTCCAAAAATAAGCAATGGTTAAGTTTGAAAGGAACGAGTTCATCAGATTAAAACCAAAAAACATTAATACTGTCTAGTGGATGAATACATATAACTATCTAATCTTTTGCATTTAAGAATAATCTTCTGGAAAGACTTTTGTCCTTATGTGACATTTAAATAATGTATAATAATGTCACATATTAATAACACACTCTCAAATTCAACTATGCAAAATGGGTTGGTGAATTAATATATTTTCGTAATGAGTAGAATATATTAATGTACTATAATTTTTAAATCTCAAATATTACAGACTTATTGTGAACATATCTCAAAACACATGTGGAAGAGTAAAGCTTTCTTCATACACTTATTTTGTTCTTCTTCTCACTTTTGATGGAATGTTCTTCAGTACATCCCAGTAAAGAGACAGAGACTCTGCTACCATCAAAGCATCAAGATTTTCTACTAAAATATTAGTCATCAATATTGGTTTAAAAAAAAGGGGTTTTTTTACATGTGTTTATGTTATTCTGAATAATCTTAAAAATCTAAATCACTCCAAGGAATATTGTAAAAAGCAACTTCCCCCTTCCTGAAAAAGCAGGAAATGAAGAAGAGAGCAGAGGAATTAGAAAAGACTTGGATAAATGCAAGCAGGAGGATAAATGCAAGAAGGAACCCTTCGCTCCAAATACAAGTCCCACAGAACACAAATTTGTGAAGCAATGAATAAAGTAAATTATTTATGATATAAAATAATTCTTTAGTATACAGAATTTCTAGTAGAGTTCTCTTGAATAAAGAAGTTCCCTGATGTATTCAAAATTAATTCTCTGATTATTTAATTCTTGCTAGTTCCAATTCCTAAAACGAGCTACACCTGTCAACATAGGAAAGCATTATATAATGTATACAAATAAAATTCATTTGTATATGTGCATGTAAAATTTTTATAAAATGCTCCAAATTCTAGCATTCTCATATTTTAATAGATTTCTGTAACTCACAGAAATATTTTACAGTTCCTTAAATTCTAAGCACCATACAAAATCAAATTGGATTAAATCACTTTTCCTTGGTAGAAGAGAACACTACTTAAACCTTTCTGATTTGTGACCTATGATTGTACACTGTTAAATGTGATTCAAAGGTCAAGTCTAACTTAAAGCCATGAAACACAGCACAAATTAATTACTCCATTTTAATTCATGTAGCAACACAGCTAAGATCTCATGAATGCCTGTACCTCTGACCCAGAACTGTGATGGAAATCCATCTCTCTGATGATGCCAGATTATGCAGGCCTCCATCTATGAGATTGCATAGCCCTCAAGGAAATACAAGCTTGTAATATTCATCAAGACATCTATGAAAACACAGTATTGCTGTCATATAATGCAAATGTGGAACACATGAAAAGTACCATGTATTTTTCCTAATGAAGCCGTTAATATATGTCTTTAACTTCACGAACTATGTAGCTTCCAAAATCAAATTGGAAAAGTAGCCACCAAACAGGATTCATTACATTATTACATAAGTGTATAAAGTTTCTCAACTCAAGAGATTTTGGAGTTATTTCAGTATAGCCCCTTACATTACAATTAAAGTGACTGAAAACCAGAAAATTGAAATTACTTGAGATTACACAGATTGTTAGAACCAAAGTCAGAACAAGAGCTCAGGATTCCTGACTTCAGTCAGTCTGCTACACCAATAGTCAGTTGCTAAAATAATTTTATACTCTTAAAAGGTTTTTAGGTATGAAAGGTCAATTACAGCATGGAAGGTCAATATGAGCCATATCAGCCCCAACGGGGTGAATGTTGGTTTCTGAGGTCAAAATGATCTTAAATGTTAGATATTACAATGGCTTGAGCTTCCAAATTACCACAGTATATAATCAGTTATATGGTATATCTGTGACATCAAAGTTTCCGAGGCAGGGCCAGGGAGGTAGAGTGACAGGAGAAGGCAGAATTAGGAAGAGAATGTTTAGAAAAGGTCCCTAGTGGTGATAATGAAAAAACGGTAGAAAAACACTGCTTTGGACCAAGGGCCATAGTCAGGACCCTAGGGAGGTTGATAAAACAATGTCTGAATACTAATGCTGGAGACTTAGCCTCAATTTGTTTTTAGAATTAAGCCAGAAAGGTACGATCCAGAAGCATGTTTTTTTGATCCAATTTTGGTGACCTGTGTCAAAGCATACTAACCCTTTTATAATATCAAAATCAGAATTTATATAATTCATCTTTGTATAAAAAGAGGACAAATAAGAAAGAGGCTACATACTGTGCTTAGTACTGGGAGCAAGGTATAGGCAGGGTGCTTTGGGTGTCCAAGGGAAAAAAATGTATAGCATAAAGGAAAACACTCAAAGTTCTCTGGTTCTGAGTCCTCCTATGTCACTTATTAATATTTATTTGAAAGTTATTCTACTGAGGTTTGTCAAATCTCAATTTCCTCACCTCTAAATATGGAATTACCCACCCTATATAGGGGAGACATTTTTTAAAATAGTGAGAGTAATAAATCTGAAATATAATATACATTACATAAATTATATATATATATATATATATATATATAATCATTATTGTTTGTAATACCTTCAGAAGCAATGAGAACTAGATGGGTTATAGATTAATCTTTTCAGTAGGCAATTTGTTCTCGGAAACTTTCCTATCTCCTCTTTTGAAAAACTCTCCTTTTCTTCTCACTTTCATTCTTTCTCCCTTCTTCACAATCCCTGCCTCTGTCTTTGGCCCCGTTGTTGTGACCTGTTTGCTGGATGGCACACCACCCAGTTCTGCCTGACTGAACTTTTATGACTCAGCTAAGTATCACCCTTACCTCGTATTTCTGCCCTAACCCATCTTCAAGATGCTAGAGTAAGGTGTTCGTATCTCATTGCTGTGAGTCTCCTCCATAAGACCTTTAACTCTTTGAGGACAGAGTTAAAGGTAAAAAATTTTCAGGTAAAAAATAAATAAAATTTTAGTCTAAGTATGTCGCATATAACTGGGTGTTCTGTGTTTTTATCTGGTAACCCTAATCCCAAAAGACAGAAGTTAAATGGACCTCTGCATCAAAACTGATTTAGCATGGCCTGCCTGCTGTGAGCTCTAACCCCACAGTCTGGTAGAGATGGTTCATGGGTTATGGGTAAAAATATTCAAACTTCTATGTACATTTATTTGTATTTCATTGTTCTATATTTATATTGCTGCATACATTTTATAATGTATATAATATATAGCTATTGTAGCATATATATGTGTATATATTATATATAATTTATAAGTAAACATTTAATGGAACTGAATAGTTCAATGTTACTGATGAAGGAGAGAAATCAAGAAAGTTGGAGACTCCTATTCAATAGATAAGTAGCTTTGAGACAAAGCTTTAACAAGTTTTATTCCTTTAACAACAACAAGAAGAAGACACTAAAATCAAGAAAATCTTAATTTGCTTGGTAAAAATGTCACTAAGCTATTTAGTTTGAGGAATTTGTGAAATTGACCAGATGTGCTGAAATATACCTTCTCATTACAAAATAGCTGATAATTCACTAGGATAAATCACTGTGAGGTAGTCACATTCAAAAACTCATTTGATGCACTCTGCATCTTAATTAAGGGGAAAAATGGTTGTTCTAGGCTTGATCCTTACACTGTACATGGTCATTCATACTTTGTCGTTTTGTTCTGACAATTGCCTGTCCATCTTCAAATCCGAAAAGCAAAGGCAGAAAGAAAACAAGAAGCCACAAACCTCCCCCACTGTGCAGAGTGACGGCATTATAATCCCATGGAATCTAGAGACAGATGGTGGCTTATAGCAGACATCAATCTTCAATGAGAGTAAATTTAGGATAATGCCCCTCTTTGGTAATGGACATGTCTTTGCAAAGTTATTGCTGACAGCATCCTCTAACATGCTGATTTGCGAAGACAAGGTTTTTATTGCATCTAATCTTGTCGTAAGGCATGAAAAAAATGGTTGGGTACATGTTTTTCATGTATAGTTTTTACAAGAATTGCCTGCATTAGAGACTGGCTAAATTGTTTCCATATTTTATGGCACATTTCTAATGTTCCACCGCACACAACATTGATCACTATGTCCATTAGCTTATTATGATACCCTGAAAGGAGACATTTCCTTTGGGAAAAGCCATTATTTGAAATGAGATGAAGGCTCTGACTACCTAGGACAAAGTGGGATGGCATCTATTGAGCAACTGCTTAATTTCATCAAGGGAAATAGTCAACTAAAAAAAAAAAAAAATTATGGCCAGGCGCAGTGGCTTACGCCTGTAATCCCAGCACTTTGGGAGGCCAAGGCGGGCAGATCACAAACTCAGGAGATCGAGACCAACCTGACTAACACCGTGAAACTCTGCTTCTACTAAAAACACAAAAAATTAGCCAGGCATGGTGGCATGTGCCTGTGGTCCCAGCTACTCGGGAGGCTGAGGCAGGAGCATCACTTGGACCCAGGAGGCAGAGGTCGTGGTGAGCCGAGACTGTGTCACTGCACTCCAGCCTGGGTGACAGAGTGAGACTTCCTCTCAAAAAACAAAACAAAACAAAAACATGTAAATGTGAAGTATGTATTTTTTTCAAAATGTCTGACCCATCCAAATCTGCTTTGTCTGCTAAGTGACTTAGACATGTCCCTACAGCTCAATTTATCCGCAGTAAGGATAACAATAGTTTTACGTTACAAAACCTTCTGCATTGTTATATATGTTGGGCAATACTCACGGTAGTATCAGAGTGCTAATATTACCACAGGAAAAACTGTGATAATATTAGAGAGATTTTAACTTAGGAGAAGAGTTAGAGACACACTGATTGAGAAGAGCTGAAGAGACACACAGACCTGTGGCGTGTCCCGGAGATGGACAACAGCCAAAACGGCCTCCCCCACCAAATAGTATTTCCAGAGCCACAGGCTTTCAGCAGGAGCTAGTAGACCCCTTCTGAGGCTGTCTTTTGGGAGCCAAGACCATGAAGGGAAAAGTTTTCCAATGGTCTTGGAACCACTGTGGAGATATAGACTCTGAAGGAGACACCCCTTAAAAGTGAAGAAAGAACGTACTGGATTCTTTTCCCGTTGTACCTTCTATTTTTTGACAGTTCCTTCCTTTGGCAAGAAAGCCTTATAAATGCACTTCCCAGCAATGCAGTTCTGAGCAAAGCAGTGAATGCTGCTGGGAGCCAACAGATAAACAGATACTCTAAACAAGAATAAAATAGCTCTCTTTCTCCATGGCTTCTTTTAAGACACAGAGCATTGCAAGCTCCATCCTACACATGAAAACACAACTTTTCCCAAACTAAGTAAACTCGGAAGTCTTTGCCAGTGAGGGTAAGTACGGGCTGAGGTAGAGGTTGAGGGGTTAGTGGAAAGTGTTTCTTAGAACATATTTTGAAAAATGCTATGAGATATGTATTTAGTCTCCTCATGCATTTACTTCAGAAAACTCAAGTGAACGGGAAAATGATGGATCCCTCATTGTATTCTGCACCTACTCTACCTTAGAAGCTATGCAACATGCTTTGCACCTGTCATTTCATCTTTGGGGTAGACTAAAAGGAGAATTCCTATCTCTGTGGATATATAAGCAATGCTATCTTTATTTACCTCTGAAAACACCAAATTGTGTCTTCCCTGTAGGGGGTCCTTTGTAGCTGCTGCTGAGACAGGTTGACAGTACTAGGTTCTCCTTTAACAAGAATGCACAGACAACTCCAATTACATTAAGCCTCTGTTCTGGCAACTTACTAGTGCATGAGTCACTGTACCATATCAGGACTTGGGTCCAATCAATTATTTTTCTCTGATGATAACACAGATGGTTCACGAACTGTCATGTTTGTTCTGTAATACAATTCTCCAGTACTTTTAAGGTTGTACTCCAACACATGAAACACTTATTGGGTACTTACTAGATGATAGGCACTGGTGTGAGCATTCTACCTTTATTAATTAATGCTTGCTATAAACCTGTGAATTTGCTTTATTATTATTTTCATTTTATGAATGGGAAAATAGAGGCAAAGAGTATATAACTTGTCTAAATGCATCGAACTATAATTTGTAGAGCTGGAGTAGGATCCCATGTCCGAAGGATTATACTACAAAACTTCTCAATATCCTATGATGACCCTTTAAGGATTCGTGGCTCATAATTCTAACTGATTCTTTAGGAAACTGTATAAACAGTTTCCTAAAGAAGAATGTGATTGTTTCCTGTGAAGAAAGGCAAGATAACAGTCATATTAAATTTGTGCACGTCAAGATACTGAGTAGACTGGGGTTTTTTAATATGCTCTTTGGAGCAAAGGATTTAGATATGCTTTTTTACTGGTTTACAATCTGGCCATGACTATTTTTGGCATTCAACATTAGTTAAGCAAAATTTTGTTTAAGCAGATAAAGCAGCAGCAACAATAAGATTAGGATTTCTGTTTCTGAGAATATAAAACTCTAGAGGAAGGACTAGTGAAGATGTACTTTGATAGAAAACAGTAGGAACTGAGTGTTATAAAAAACCCTGAACCCTGGTCAAAGTATGGAACCACAGAAGTATTTGCTTAGATTATATTTGAGCCCTGACCCAGCATCTTTGTCTTCTCTTATTAAAAGAACAAATTAGTGATGTGGACCAGACTGGACAAATTAGGGGCTAAAAAAGATTATAAACACAGACTCTAATGCTAGCTACCTCTACCATGAAGAATGCCAGGGCAAAAAGTTTAACCTGTTTTTGGAACAGGGATGGAGAATGAACCAGCATTTTTATCATTTCCATCCATCTGCTTCTCTGTTCATTACAACCAATTTATAAGTCACTTTTTCAAAAGATAAATAAAACAGGTTAAGATAGTTCTAGCTCTTATCCTAATTCCTCAAGCTAACTTGGAAATTTATTGAATTTATCTATATGTACAAATTTTGCTATTTCCAAGAATCCCATGTTTCTGTACTGTTCATTGCAATGGGAGGCCTTCATATTTGCCTAAAACTGCCTCATCCAAGTCACTTCTAAGCATACTTTGCCTCTACTCATTTTATCACCTTTTGTGATTTTCTTATAGATTACGTCTTTTATCATAGAAGTTATAGTAAATAGATTTACCTAATAGGTTTAACACATTTATCCATTTAATCCAGAGATTGTCAGCTATGTTTTCATTAAGCAGCCTCATTTCCCCCAAGGTGAAAGATAGAGTCATACTAAAGGGGTCACACAGGCTTTTTTGCCAAGTTTATTTGCAGTTCATCCCTGCTGAGTCCTGACTCAGATCTCGCCAGACCAATGGCCATGGTAATAGAAATCAGGTTTCTATTACCTAATTGGTGAACAACGGCATTTTCCTGGGCAAGCCTGAATGTTCTGCCTGTGTGCCACACTGCTATTCCCTTCTAAAGGCACAGCCTAACACTGGTACTTCCTCCGGCAAGCACCACCATGCTTTGTCTTTGGGCAACTGTTCCCCGGCTCCTAGTTATTTAGGCTGAACTAGCATCAGAGAGATGGTCTGGTTGGAGAACTTAGTCAACAGGTAAATTTTCTTCTGGAGAGTAAAGAACTGTTCCAGTACAATTTTTTCTTGGGATGTTTGAATGTGAAACACAAAGAAGGGATCTGATAATAGGGTAGAGCAGAATGGAAAACGCGAAGCAGATAGAAAGTAGTAAATGAAATCATGAGCAAACAGCAGTGAGGGAGTAAATGCCACGAGGTGAAGAGCAAAAGTCATAGCAACTAACACAGTAGGAGCAGGACAGAAAAAGCCAGGAGGCAGAGACCAGGGAAGCTGTCTCAGAAGAACATCCATTTATTCTTACTGGGACTCTGGAACTAGAGTATTCTAATTCATGTTCCAAGGCTCTGCCAAACCTGTTATGCACCAGTGAAACCATTTTCTGTCCCTTCTTTACTTCAGGGTAAGGAAGTAAACGTCATCTACAAACCCTTGTCCTCACTGGTGCTGGTTCAGATCTGAAAAGGCCTAGAACAGACATTGTTATCTGGGATTAAGAGTATCCAAACACACTTCTCACTTTTTCAATACGTTAATGCATACTTTCCTTGCTTTTGACCCCAAGATAAAAATATGCAGTAGCATACCAAAAACCAAATCCTTTAGTGCAGAGCAACATAGCTATAAAAATACAGAACAATCAATCACTAATCATACAGAAATATATTCCCAAGGTCTTAAAAACTTAGCTTTTATTCATTGTATAATTTTTTATTCTCCGAAACTTCTGCAACGCATAGTATAATACAATTACTCATACAACTTTTATCCTGACAACAAACTAGGTATCAGCAACTACTTGAGACCTCCATAGCATCCAATATTTCTTTTTGCTAATATATATTTGCAATTATTCTGCTAATATGCATTGCTGCTGCAAAACTTTAAGACAAGGAACCAAGTTTTCTGGCATATTACTGAACACTCCATGTCTGGCACAGAGTAGGCATTCAATGACTACTTGTCAATTGAAAAATAAAAGAATGAATGTCATTGTGACTTTTATTTACAGGCCCTGACTCATCACAGGGTTTTGTGATTTTTATTTGCATGTCTTGTTTTATCATCTCTGTTAGGATTCTAGTGGATTACGGATTTATTATAGTTCACTGAAGAATTCAAAGAAGACAAACTGGCATGGAGTGGGGGACACTGCTTCAATCTTTAAGTTTCTTGTTGGTGAAACAACAAGAAAGTTTCTTGTTGGTGAAAGGCATAGCCTTTAGCCTTGCCAAATGACCCAGAGGAATTTTCAAATGAAGTAATTTTTTATTTTTTTGTTTTATTTTTCCTCTTTTTATTATCATACTTTAAGTTCTGGGGTACATGTGCAGGTTTGTTACATAGGTATGCATGTGCCATGGTAATTTGCTGCACCCATGAACCCATCATCTAGATGAGGTATTTCTCCTAATGCTATCCCTCGCCTAGACTCCTACCACCTGATAGGCCCTGGTATATGATATTTCCCTCCCTGTGTCCATGTGTTCTCATTGCTAACTCCCACTTACGAGTAAAAACACACGGTGTTTGGTTTTCTGTTCCTGTGTTAGTTTGCTGAGAATGATGGTTTCCAGCTTCATCCATGTCCCTGCAAAGGACATGAACTCATCCTTTTTATGGCTGCATAGTATTCCATGGTGTATATGTGCACATTTTCTTTATCCAGTCTATCATTGATGGGTTGGTTCCAAGTCTTTGCTATTGTGAATAGTGCTGCAATAAACATACGTGTGCATGTATCTTTACAGTAGAATGATTTAAAATTCTTTGGGTATATACCCAGTAATGGGATTGCTGGGTCAAATGGTATTTTCTGGTTCTAGATCCTTGAGGAATTGCCACACTGTCTTCCACAATGGTTGAACTAATTTACACTCCCACCAACAGTGTAAAAGCATTCCTATCTCTTCACATCCTCTCCAGCATCTGTTGTTTCCTGACTTTGTGACGATCACCATTCTAACTGGCGTGAGATGATATCTCATTGTGGTTTTGATTTCCATTTCTTTAATGACCAATGATGATAAGCCTTTTTTCTTTTTCTTTTTTCTTTTTTTGGCTTCATTTTTCCAATTCTCTGCTACTTGAGCTGCTTGCAGTCACACCTGATAAGCTGCACTGTCCCTGTTATATTTTGAATTTTGGTCTTTGAATTGCTGACCTGGCTGCTCTCTCCTGACTGCTAGTTTCACTGAAGTCTCTGGTCCTAGTTTCTAGCCTGTCTGTTCTTGTAGAAGCCTTGTAAATTCTGGTGTATTTATAGCCACGATTTCCTAAGTGAATTTCAGAGAACAATAACTCTGAGAAATGTAAATAGTTGTTATTAAGGACCTGTGATAAAATGAGTGTGAAAAAAGCTGACGTGAACAAGCCACGGGAGATTTAGTAAGACAATGTTCCCAACTTGTTTGTTCTTTTTTGTCTTGCGGCTTGTCTTTGAAGCATACCTGGAAAAGCACTACCTTATGGCCTCTGTGATACAGTCTAGCATATTATTTGTTAATATAAACATTTTAATGAACTATAATAAATCCACAGAAAGCTGCAGCATCATGAGTGCACTCAATTCATTTTCATAAAGTGAATATCCCTGTGTAACCACCATCCAGATCAAGGAAAAAACACCAATAACACATCAGAAACTTCTTCTTATTCCTTTCTCCAGATACTACCCAATACAGGGAACAACCATTCTAATTTCTAACACAGAAGACAGAGGTTATTTTCAACTGTTTCTTAGCTTGGTATGAATGGAATAATGTAGCATGTACATTTTTTGTCTAGCTTCTTTGATCTATCTTATGCTTTTGAAATTCCTGCGTATTATATGTCGCAGAAGCTTCTCTTACATGGCGGCATAGCATTACGTTGTATGACTGTAACACAGTTTATGTATCCATTCTGTTTATAGACATTTGGATTATTTTTAGTTTAGGGCTAACACAAACAATGTTACCATTAAGTTTATTGTACCTGCATTTTTTACATGTGTACTCATTTTTGTTGGGCGTATACCTTGGAGTAGAATTGCTGAGTCATGGGATATGACTAGGTTCAGATAAGTTTCCAAAAAAAGAGGTATGAGAATGCCAGTTGCTCTGATATTTGTCAACATTTGGCATTGTCAATCTTTTTACTTTGTCCATTTGAAAAGACAGATCCCCCAGATAGCTGATCCTTATTTATTAAAGGGAGAGCTTTGTGTTGTTTGTGATCTACCTATTTGGGTCTTATCTCAATTTTTAATTGCATTTTCTTTATTGATTTATAGGAGTTATTTATGTACTATGGTCTGTTGTCAATTACATGTACTGAAAATATATTTTTCCATTTTATGTATAGAATTTTATTTGTTGATATTTTTGATAGTTCAACATTTGTTGATAGCTCTTAATTTTAATGAAGTATAGTTCATTGGTTAGTCCAGCCTCCTTTGACCTGATTAGTAGTCATATGATATTGCTCGGATGTCTTTATAAAACAGTTCTTAACACGTAGTTTCTTTCCTGGGCTTAATCAATAATTTGCAGTGCATTATTTATAAAATTTAGAATTTTCCCCCAATAACTTTCTTCATTCTTGCTAACTTCAAAGCCCTACTGCCTTTTATTAGGAACCTCTCATAACCTTGCTGTATATTCTCATAATTTGTCTTGTATGATAAAAATTATTCACAGCTCAGATAATTTTATAAAAAATAGGATAATTTCTTTGGGTAGTCCCTCATTCTTGACAGTTACAAATATCATAAATATAATTTACTCCAGCACCATTCCTTCTGGGGCCACATCTTTCCACTTCTTCATTCATAATGATTTATTTATTTAACTATTCAACAAACACTTATGGAGTGACTCCTGCAGGCTGAGCCCTATGAAGGATATCATTATATAATGATAAAATTGGGCACAACACCTCACCTCATGGAGTTTACAGTCTAGAGGGAAAGATAAACATTACCTCAATAATTACACACATGTATGTAAAGTTGTAATTGTGTTCAGTACTACAAAGGAAAGGTGCCGTGGTCTAGGGATTGAGACTTTTCCAGGGAGGTATGTCAAGGACTTTATTCATCCTTGTTGATAAGGCACAGAAATGCTGACAAAATACTGATAAATGATTTCTGGGAGCTTGGGGATGAGATGAATTACTGCAAGTCAGTGGTTGTACTGGATGACAGCCATGGTAGGTGTCTTGGGGTCTGCTTAAATGAGAAAACACAGTAGCAGCAGACAGCCCAAGAAAATCAAAGCATGTGTTATCTTTGGAATGTTTTGCAAGTTGCTGATCCTCATTCTGTGGAGTAAAGGTTCATTTTGAAAAACTCTTGTTCTAAAACATGTATTATAATCTTTTCCAATTGCCTGAATAAAAAGTGTTTCATGAATATTTCAAGAGGTATCTTTCCTGTCTAGGAAATGCTGGCAGAAAGCCTGGTTCTCTTGTCATTCTGCCCACTTCTCTTATAGGGCTTTTTCTTTTTAAAACAGTGTGCGTGTGTGTGTGAGAAGACATTTTCAGAAGTAACCCAATTTGTTTTATATCTCCTTAGATAACAACGGCTCTTCAATATACTTAATCTAAGGAAAGCCACCTAATTATTTGCATCTGGGAATGCCTACGGAGAGAAATACGCCCATATTTTGTCAATATATTTTTATCATTTGATGTGCATTGTCAGTGGATGAATCATCCAATATTGGCAATGGATTGTAGAGCATTCTCCATTTTCAATATGGTTATTTTGAAAATCTCCTTTTATTCAACTTTTTAACTGCCTATGTCACATAGGTATGTCATTTGTTTATTTTACGGGGTTTTATTACTTCTAGCATGGTGGAATGAACTATAATATCTGCAACATGTTTTATTTATTTATTGAGACAGGGACTCACTCTGTCACCAGGCTGGAGTGCAGTGGCGCAATCTCAGCTCACTGCAACCTTCACCTCTCAGGTTCAAGAGATTCCCATGCTTCAGCCTCCTGAGTAGCTGAGATAACAAGCAAGTGCCACCACACCTGGCTAAATTTTGTATTTTTAGTAGAGTCGGGGGTTTCACCACATTGGCCAGGCTGGTCTCGAACTCCTGACCTCAGGTGATCCACCCTCCTTGGCTTCCCAAAGTGCTAGGATTACACACATGAGCCACTGTGCCTGGCCACATTTTAAAATAATAGTTTGATTTTCTCTTTATTACTGAAAAGTAAGAGAGATGACTTATAGATAAGACTAATAAAATGATGAAAATTAAAAACGATTACTTTTACAATTTTGGTGTATATTTTTATAGTCATTTAATTTTCCATAAGAATATATTTATTTCTAGAAGTGCTGTTATACTCTAGATGCTGTTCTTTCATTTTGCTTTTTTCATTTCATTCTAGATAATGAACACTTTTCTATGTTATTACATGGCCATAAATTAACAAAATTAATGACTATTGCATATTTGCTCACTTAATGTGCCATAATGTATTTATCCTAGAGTTTCTTAATCTAATTCAACCACACAACAACATTTAAAAGTATAATGTGTCACTAGAAGAGCAAAGGAGTATATAATACAAATTTGGATAAAAGAATGTAGCAAAAAATGACTACACAAATGATTCAGAAAACTTACTTTCTTCATAAATGCCAAAACAAAAAAAATAGACTGAGTTATGCACATTTTACTAGGAACACACGAGACAAATATTTTAAACATGTACTAAAACTATAATAAAAATTAGATTTGTATAAAAAGATCATCAAAGCAATAGAATATGACCAGAAAGGTGGAAATGCAGTTATGTATCAATGCATACATTGAATAGCATGAATTGTGTTTGATTTATTATATAACTTACTGGTAGTATTCAATATGGCACTTCCTTTTTTAAACTGGAATTCTTTTGGTCTCAATTATTCCTGTATTTACTCAGTCAGCAATTATCTCTTGAGGACCTGCTGTCTGCCAATCTCTCACACAACTGCAGAGTACAATGGTGAACCAAATAGGTAAGATCTTCCCGTTTATGAACTCACAAACAAGTGGAAAGGGCAGAAATTAAATACATAATTACATCTCTGAGCATGGTGGCCTAAGATTTTTTACCTTTTTCATATTCTCTCTGTCTTCAGATCTGGCACAAACCAAACCCAGAACATATAGAAAGGCCAAAGGCAATGAATCTTGTCAGTGTACAGGATTTTTACTGTTTTGAAGGCGTATCACATTGAGGCGAAACCACAGAGTGGCCCTTCTTTAACCTCTGTCACTACACCGTGGCATCCAAACCTAGCCTCCTTTTCATATTTCCGCATCAGAGGTGGAGCTGGGTCAAAGAACTTCAGAGGCCACGGGGGATAGGGAGAGATGAAGACATTTCAAAGTGGGGAGATTTCTCTATTGTCAGGAGAGGTACACTGGATTTATGTATTAATTTATCTATGTACTTGGATGTTTAAATTTGGGAAGATAAATACTCATACATATTTAAAACGTTTTGGTACAACTTGTTCTACTTTTCTCTCATTTACTTAGGGAGGTATGTTGAGGCAGATAAAGATTTATAATTCTTTAGGATTTTGGTACATGATAATAACAAAAGTATATATCAGCTAATATTGTGCATCTGGCTTTGCACACACAATAATAAATATATTTTCAGTATATAATTTTGTGAGCAAATGCGTGTGTGTTTGTGAATTTTATAATCATCTGCATCATCTCCTTCTCTGAGAAAACCTGGAACAGTGTATCTTGACTATCCATTGGAATCAGCTGAGTAGTTGAAAAAAATTCTGACCGCTTTCAAAGAATCTGATTTGACAGGTCTGGAAGATGGTCTGTGTGTGCACTGGGAATATTAAAACTCCCTAGGTAACTCTTGTGTGTTCAGGGTTAAGAACAACTGACCTAGAACAAAATGGTATGACTTAAAAGAAGACCAAAAAATATATTATCTTTCATTATTAAATGTGCTACAAATATATGCATTGCATTTGGAGCTTAAACTCTTCAAGTGAACTCTACTTTTCGCTTCTTTTTCCATCTTCTTCCAGTACAAATGTCTGAGATAGAGCTGGCCAAGACCTTGCCTAGATTCTACCCTTTGCTCTCCAATTCTGGGTCACTATCTCCATGGAGTTGCACCTCTGTTCTTAGGATGTACAGCCCTACTTCACTTGGCCTGTGCCAGGAACTTCAGACATCTATGAAAGGCTCCTTCTTTTATGGCATAGAAGGAACGGTTCCTTAACACGACGATTCTATTACTATACATACTGCTTTCTACTGAACCCATATTCTCAGAACTGTGCTTCTTCTTATGGTAAATATGTATAAATCTTATTTCAAAATAGAGATGAAATTACACTTTGAACCCATATTTAAATAATGTAGAGTTATATGACTTAAGATGAGGAAACAAACATTTTCCATTTACCCTGTGGCATTTTTTTTTTTTTTTGAGACGGAGTTTCGCTCTTGTTACCCAGGCTGGAGTGCAATGGCGCGATCTCGGCTCACCGCAACCTCCGCCTCCTGGGTTCAAGCAATTCTCCTGCCTCAGCCTCCCGAGTAGCTGGGACTACAGGCACGTGCCACCATGCCCAGCTAATTTTTTTGTATTTTTAGTAGAGACGGGTTTTCACCATGTTGACCAGGATGGTCTCGATCTCTTGACCTCGTGATCCACCCGCCTCAGCCTCCCAAAGTGCTGGGATTACAGGCGTGAGCCACCGCGCCCGGCCTACCCTGTGGCATCTTTACAAAAAATTTGAAAAATAGCAAATTGTTAAGCTTCAAATAACACATTTAGCTTCTTTTTTTCTAGTAACTATTTACTTGAGGTGACGGTGAGATTTTAAAACTGAACATGGGAAATAAGATTTCAATTTGAACCTGAGCGTACCTGAACTGAATTACTAAATTGTGAGTTACTATGAATGTTAGACTTAGATAACTTCATGTACCAATTAGATTGTTCTTTAAAATTCTCATCACATTTAAAATGAACATTAATACTTAAATATTTACATTTCCAAATGATCTATTTTCTAAAACTTGGAATACAATCATCTATTCAATTTGTAATAGGACTTGCCCATCTTTTTGTTTTTATTTAATAAATATTGAGTTCCTACTACGCACTAGACAACACTCAATATTGATGCACTAAACTGAAATTGGCTTATCTTGTGGAATTCATGGTTCAGTGGGACACAGGCAATTAAAATATAAGCTAATAAATGTGTAATTATAAATCAAGGTAAGTACAGTGAAAAATGGAATATGTGCTGTGAAGGCAAATAAGGGGTAAAGAATAAGGATTTTAGGGTCTTGCAAATTAATAATCCCAGGGTGAACGGATCATAGAGGTAGCATCCTATGCAATGGAAACAGCATGTGCCAAAAGCGTCCATATGGTCTACATGAGAGAACTTGGAGTATTCAAGTTCACATGGCTGGAGTTCATTGAGCTGCCAGTGAGTGAGGTGTAAGAAGGCACTGAAAGGTAAGTATGGCCTTGGAGGATAGGGTACATTTAGATCTTATCTTAAAAGTAATAGCAAGCAACTAAGAGATTTCAGCATGATCCAATTCTTATTTTTAAAGTATCATTATGTCTGTTCTGTGGAAAATGATTATATTTAAGTCAAGTATATAAAAGAGAGATGAATTAATAGGTTATGGCAGTAGTCTACATGAGAAATGATGGTAGCCGAGATTATGAAGGGGCAGAAGAGATGGATTTGGACTTATTTTAATGATTCCTGGTGGCAGAGATAACAATCACAATGTTGAATTGGGTGGAGAGGTTTGGAAGAGGGAAGAATTAAGGATGGCACACAACAACTGGGCGTATGCTGCAAAAAGTACTGAGTGGGGAAAGACTAGGAGAAACAGGTTTTATTCTGACAAAAACAAGCAATGGGAAAAGGGTCTTTGACTCAGTAAAAGGTGCTGGGAAACTGGCTAGCCATATGCAGAAAACTGAAACTGGACTCCTTCCTTACACCTTATACAAAAATTAACTCAAGATCGATTAAAGACTTAAATATAAAACCCAAAGCCATAAAAACTCTAGAAGAAAACTTAGACAATACCACTTGGGACATAGGTGTGGGCAAAGACTTCATGACAAAAATGCCAAAAGCAATTGCAACAGAAGCCAAAATTGACAAATGCGATCTAATTAAACTAAAGAGCTTCTGCGCAGCAAAAGAAACTATCATCAGAGTGAACAGGCAACTTACCAAATGGGAGAAAATGTTTGTAATCTACCTGTATTAGTACATTTTCAAGACATAGACTGGGAAGAAAAAGAGGCTTAATTGGACTTATATTTCCACATGGCTGGGGAGGCCTCAGAATCATGGCGGGAGGTAAAAAAAAAAAAAAGAAAAAAAAAGAAAAAAAAAAAGCACTTCTTACATGGTGGTAGCAAAAGAAAATGAAGAAAAAGAAAAAGCAGAAACCCCTATAAAGTCTATCGGATCTCGTAAGACTTATTCACTCTCACGAGAATAGCATGGAAAAGATGGGCCCCCATGATTCAATTACCTCCCCCTGGGTCCCTCCAACAACAGGTGGGAATTCTGGGAGATACAATTTAAGCTGAGATTTCAGTGGGGACACAGCCAAACTATACTATTTCACCCCTGGCCCTTCCATATCTCAAGTCCTCACATTTCAAAACCAATTATGCCTTCCAACAATCCCTCAAAGACTTAATTCATTTCAGCATTAACCCACAAGTCCATAGTCCAAAGTCTCATCTGAGATAAGACAAGTCCCTTTTGCCTATGAGCCTGTAAAATCAAGAGCAAGCTAGTTACTTCCTAGATACAATGGGGTAACAGGTATTGAGTAAATATAGCCATTCCAAATGGGAGAAATTGACCAAAACAAAGGGGCTACAGGCCCCATGCAAGTCTGAAATCCAGTGGAGCAGTTAAATTTTAAAGCTCCAAAATAATCTCCTTTGACTCCAGGTCTCACATCCAGGTCACGCTGATGCAAGACATGGGTTCCCATGGTCTTGGGCAGCTCTGCCCTGTGGCTTTGCAGGGTATAACCTCCCTCCTGGCCACTTTCACAGGCTGACATTTGAGTGTGTGTGACTTTCAGGTGGATGGTCCAAGCTGTTTGTGGATCTACCATTCTGAGTTCTGGAGGATGGTGGCCTTCTTCTCACAGTTCCACTAGGTAATGCCCCAATAGAGACTCCATGTGGGGGCTCCAAACCCTCGTTTCCCTTCCACACTACCGTAGCAGAGGATCTCCATCAGGGCTCCACAGCAAACTTTTGCCTGGGTATCCAGGAGTTTCCATATATCTTCTGAAATCTAGGCGGAGGTTCCCAAACCTCAATTCTTAACTTCTGTGCACCCACAGGCTCAATACCATGTGGAAGCTGCCAAGTCTTGGAGATTCCACTCTCTGAAGCCACAGCTTCCACCCTCTCAAGCCAAAGATGGAGCAGCTGGGACACAGGGGACCAAGTCCCTAGGCCGTACACAGCATGGTGACCCTGGGCCCAGCCTACGAAACCACTTTTTCCTCCTGGGACTCTGGGCCTGGTGAAGGGAGGGGCTGCAATGATGGTCTCTAACATGGGCTAGAGACATTTTTCCCATGGTCTTGGGGATGAACATTAGGCTTTTTGCTACTTGTGCAAATTTCTGCAGCCAGCTTGAATTTCTCCCCATAAAGTGAGTTTTTCTTTTCTATTGCATAGTCAGGCTGCATTTTCAAACCTTTATTCTCTGCTTCCGTTATAAAATTGAATGCCTTTAATAGCACCCAAGGCACCTCTTGGATGCTTTGGTGCTTAGAAATTTCTTCCACCAGATACCCAAAATCATCTCTCTCAAGTTCAAAGTTCCACCTAACTCTAGGGCAGAGGCAAAATGCCACCAGTATCTTTGCTAAAACACAACAAGAGTCACCTTTGCTCCAGTTCCCAACAAGTTTCTCATCTCCATCTGAAACCAACTCTGCCTGGATTTCATTGTCCATATCACCATCAGCAGTTTGTTCAAAGCCATTCAACAAGTCTCTAGGAAGTTCCAAACTTTCCCACATTTTCTTATCTTCATCTGAGCCCTACAAACTGTTCCAACCCCTCCCTTTTATCCAGTTCCAAAGTCACTTTCACATTTTCAGGTATCTTTTCAGCAGCACCCCACTCTCCTGATATAAATTTACTGTATTAGTCCATTTTCAAGCCATACCCAAGACTGGGAAAAAGAGGTTTAATTGGACTTACGGCTCTACATGGCTGGGGAAGCGTCAGAATCATGGTGGGAGGCAAAAGGCACTTCTTACATGGCAGCAGCAAGAGAAAACGAGGAAGAAGTAACAGTGGAAACCCCTGATAAACCTATCAGGTCTTGTGAGACTTACTCACTATCACAAGAATATCACGGGAAAGACCTACCCCATGATTCAATTACCTCCCCCTGGGTCCTTCCCACAACACATGGGAATTCTGGGAGATACAATTCAAGTTGAGATTTGGGTGGGGACACAGCCAAACCATATCACTACCTATCTGACAAAGTTCTAATATCCAGAATTTACAAGGAACTTAAATAAATTTTCAAGAAAAAAACAACCCCATCAAAAAGTGGGCAAAGGATATGAATAAATGCTTCTCAAAGAAGAAATTTATGTGGCCAACAAACACATTTTTTAAAAAAAGCTCAACATTACTGATCATCAGAGAAATGCAAATAAACTCCACAATCAGATACCATCGCACACCAATCAGAATGGCAATTATTAAAAAGTCAGGAAACAATAGATGCTGGTGAGGCTGTGGAGAAACAGGAACACTTTTACACTGCTGGCAGGAGTCTAAATTTGTTCAACCATTATGGAAGACAGTATAGTGATTCCTCAATCCCATTACTGTGTATATACACTCAAAGGAATATCAATCATTCTACTATAAAGACACATGTACACATATGCACACATATGTTTATTGCAGCACTGTTTACAATAGCGAAGACATGGAACCAACCCAAATGCCCGTTAATGATAAACTGGATAAAGAAAATGTGGTACACATACACCATGGAATACTATGCAGCCATAAAAATGAATGCAATCATGTGCTTTGCAGGAACATGGATGAAGATGGAAGCCATCATCCTTAGCAAACTAACACAGGAACAGAAAACCAAACACTGCAAGTTCTCACTCAAAAGTAGGAGTTGAACAATGAGAACACATGGACACAGAGAGGGGAACAACACACACCAGGGTCTGTTGGGGGGTGGAGAGTGATGGGAGGGAGTTTAGAGGATGGGTCAGTATTTACAGCAAACCACTATGGCTTACATATATCTATGTAATAAACTTGCACATTCTGCACACACACACCCGCGCACACAAACACACACCCCAAAACAGGTTTTATTGCTCTTGTTATTTTAGTGGAACTTGCAGAATTTGGGTTGTGTTTTATATACATTAAGTTTGAGATTTCTATAAACAAATGATACTGAGATATCAAGGTATAAGCATATACAACTTCTGTGGTCAGAGGAGAGCAGGACTAATTATCTAAGTTCAGTTAACATGCATATATGGTTTTAAAAAAACGTTTTTATTATGGATTAAAAAGCACACAGAAGACACCAATACAACGTGTCCTTCACTTAGTTTAAACAACCATTGACTTATGGCCAGTCTTGTTTCAACTACATCCTCCATTTCCTATCTCTTCCTCCCCACCACTGCTGCTAACACTACTAGATTATTCTGAATAAACTCCTGGATATATAATTTGCATCATAAGTAAGTCCATATGGATTTCTAAAAACTGAACACTCTATAAAAATATAGTCATTAGAACAACTAAAGTAATAATAATTTAATATTATATGTTCTGTCTGTGTCACAATTCCCTTGACTGTTCATAAATTATTAGTTACAGATTGTTTCTGAATCAGGGTTGGAATAAAGTCCATACATTAGTTAGTTTATTTTTTTCTTACATTTCTTTACTCTGTAGGCTTTTCCTTCCCTCTCTCTCTTGCAATGTATTTGTGAATAAATTAAATTCTTGGTCCTGTAGAGAGTCTAACAACTGGATTTTTTCTGGTTGCATCACCATAGTGTCATTTTTCCCATTAGTTTGTCTTTCTCCATTTCTTTCGGTAAATTAGTACAGTAGTTCCTCTTATCTGTGTGGCATACATTCCAAGCCCCCCAGTAGATACCTGAAATGGTGGCTAGTACAGAGCCCTGTAGACACTATGTTTTTTTCCTAAACATACATAAGTATGATAAGGATTCATTTAGAAATTAGCTACAGTGTTCTCATGCTTTGGGACCATTATAAAGTAAAATAAGGGTTACTTGAACACAAGCACTGTGATTCTGTGACAATCTGAGAATCAAGAAGGCTACTAAGTAAGTAATAGGCAGGTAGCATCTACAGGGTGGAACCACTGGACAAAGGAGCAATTTGTGTCCTGGGTGAAATGGAGCTCGATGGTGTGAGATTTCATTATGGTACTCAGAAAGACGTGCAACTTAAAACCTACGAATTGTTTATTTCTGGAATTTTCTATTCCATATTTTTGGAACTCAGTTGACCACAGGTAACTGAAACCTCAGAAAGCAAAACCACAGATAAGGCAGAACCACTGTACTTATAGCTATAGATTTTTAGCACGCTCAGATTTGATTATTTTTGGTCACATATATTCAAATGGGCACAAAGTGTTTAGTTTTCTGGCTTTTTCTCACATTAGCAGCCATTAAGGATCATTGCATAGGTCTATTACTTCATTTGGCGTTTCAAAAAGCCTCTTAAATTAGTTTCTGGACAATCTTGACACATTTCCTGCCTTATTCCTAGAGTGAACTATCTCTCTTAGGAACCCCAGTTCTTTTTAGTAGAAAATGGTATTTAAAGAACACAATCTGGCTACTCAGTGATTTTGGGTTGATCACTGGTGCTAGGCCTTGTAAGCAGATACAGCTAGAGGATGCGTCAGACTTTCACACTGGTGTTTCCCTTTTCAATTCAGAACTCTAGGGTTTTTTCTTAACCTCGTCAATTTTGTACAATGCTAGTTTCTAATGTCATCAGAAAAGATGATTACCTAGTGGGAGTGCAGAGAGGGCCTATAAACTGAGTCCTGTGAAAATCGATATTTAGGGGATGGAAAGTGGGGGAAATGTCTACAAAAGCTGTTAGAGAAGGATACAGTGCCCTGAAAGCAAACATAAGAGAATGTCCTGAGAAGGAGATGATTGCATTAGAAGCTCCTGAGCAGTTAAGTAGTATAAAGTCACATTGCCTGAATGTGTATCTAGCAAAGAAGAAGCAACTATTTCAATAGAATGACTGGGGCAGAAGCTCTGTCAGAGTGGGTTGATAGATGCTGGGAGATGAGAAAATGGAGGCAGTATGGATAGAGACATGTCCTAATTCTGAAACATAGAGATCAGGTGGCCCATTTATAAGCAGGTTTGCTTCAAGAGGTATTTTTTCATTGATAAAACGTAGGTCTGAGTCAGGGAAAGTTCTTTCTGAAGAAATCTGACAGAAAGTTAAGGTATCCGTGTTTACAAAATATAAATTAATGGGGCATAAATCTATTCCAGCACAGTTTTCCTTTTACATTAACTGGATTCCTTAGTATACTGCATAATTCAATATACGTAGGTGTATTTACACAAAGTCCTTTCCACGAGTCTGTTCCATAAACAGAGAATATCTGTCTTCATTGAACAGCAGAGGTCTAGTGGAATCCTAAGTCACTGATGTCTCTTACTGCTGGTCCCATCACTCATACTCTCTTTTCTCTACTTTACCCCTGAATTCCTCTTTGTTCCAGCTGATTATTCCATCATTCAGACTGTGGGAAGATTCACAGGGCAAAGAAAGAAAATATCTAAACTTTCTGTCATTTCTATGTGTTGTAATAGATTCACCTAAAGTAATTACCTAGGCTATCCATTCTCAGCCTTACTGCCTTGGCCAGATGGTGTGTTCCTCTCCTCTACAGCCCGTTAGTTTATTTTAGCAAACCCTTGAGACTGCTTTAATATCCCACAAACGAAGTGAATGAAGGCCAGGTTCTTTCAGGTTAATGATTTTGAGATCTGTATTTTTGAAACCAAAGCCCTGTTTCAGCAAAGGAAAAAAAATCAACAGATGGGAAAGAGGGTCACTATCAGTGATTTTGATGGGAGTAAAACAGCTTAAATAAGGCAAAGAACAGATTGTAGTTGAGTTTAGTTCTTCCCCATAGTTCTGTGGTAATAGATACAAAAGTAAATCAGGTTTGCTTGTCGCTTCAGAGAATCTTTAAGAGTGAAGAGAAATGGTAAAATGACAATTAGGATTCTCCTGCTTTCCATTTGGCAATGTTTCACTTTTTACTGAGAGGTTTTTTTTTTTTTTTCCAGAATAGAAAGCTTTGCTTTGAAATGAAAGGGGCCATTTTTATTGATAACTTTTATTTTATAACATATAGTCTGTAACAAGTAATTTTAATATGTTTTGAAGGCAAACAATCTTTTGAATTGGAAGCTTCCATTTAAATGGACCCAGTGTGACCACTCAAATACAGCAATCATTTCTCTAGGTTAGAAGAGGAGTGGAATTTCTTTTTAGTAGCTATAATTAAAAAAAAAAAAAAAAAAAAAACAGTTCATCTAAAAACAATACCTTAGAAGACACGATTTTTGTGACAAAGGAATTCCCAGGAAGGGAAAGGGGGTGGGTTTTAAATAAAAGAAAATATGAAAGACTAACAGAATATTTTAAACCACATTTCTTTTCTTCATACTGGTGGAGGGACAATAAGAGCCCACTATGGCTTTAGATTTTCTCACATTTGTCTTGATTATTGTCATCATCAGAGGGCTTTATTGTTTGAGTAGCATGTAAAACAAAGACCAAATTAAAACCCTTTAGGCAAAAATTGGATAAAGGAAGAGTGCAAGAGGTTGAGATGACTATTGCAAAGGGTCACTAATGGGTATAGTTTCCCGGGAGGAGAAATATTTTTCCCTCTAGCCTTACATTTGTTTTTAATTTAATATCCTACATCATCTACATTTGCTGATTCATGTATAACTAGTCTGAAAGAAGCATTGTTCTAGGGCTACCATGAATATAGTTCAAAAGACATAAAGAATGACTTTCACAAATCACAACACACAATTATAAATGTGTTTTTATTGGCTAAAATCCTGAGTCATGTGTAGACCGAAAGCTAAGCTGATTTCTAGGGATTCTAGACTTCAAAGATGGCTGACAGTCCCGGTTTCCCTTCTGCTCTAGAGTGAATGGAATATGAATGGAGGTGAGAGGACAATCCCATTCCTAAATATGAAAACTTGGATCGAAATCACTGTTTCTTCGTGAAGTCTTAATTACCTGTACAAATTTCACAGTAAAACAAAAATATTTGACTCAAAAGATGCCGTAAACTTGAAAATGCCTGAGTTTCACAGCTGTAGTTCTAAAGGAGGTCTCTTTTTTTTTTTTAAGAAATGATCTTATTCACTTGGAAACTATGACTTTTTTCCTGATTTCCATTTATTTATTTAAATATTTAAACCTAAAAAGCACTTAGCTCCCATTTGCCAAAATGGTTCATATCCTAACACAATCAAAATTGCTACGCTGATGGAAGTAAGTAATGGTCCAGGAAGAATAAGAGAACAATACTTCACACTTCCTGTTATTTTTAAATGTCTCTTATGTAAGGGGAGAATCCCCTTTGTCCTTTATGTCTCAAATCATGTATATGGCAGAGCCCAAGTATACACCACACAAAAATGAAAACCTTTCTAAATTCAAAACAAGGATCAGATAGCACGTGAAAGAGAGTCACTAGGCAGTAGCCAATATTCCGTGTGTCTTCCTTACTGGTACAATGGCACTTTAATATGTACATTTCCAACACATTGCCTTTCAAGTAACTTCTAATTGTCATAAGGAAAAAAAATCCTAAAGTCTCCTTTAAGCATTTAAGGCAATCAATGTTTATGCATCATCATAAGAACAAGACGTTGCAAAGTTTTACATTTGAATCAGTTTATATAATTTGGGGGAAAAATATGAGCAAAAACTCTGCCTTCGCATTCTGAAATGGATATAGGAACACTTTCCTCTCCCATTTGCAAAGAAGTCCTCCCTTTGTCCCATGGACTCACTGTATAATCACACTTTCTCACATTTGGGGGATCCCATCTGTTGATGCTAGCAATGAGCAGGCTAGGCAGAAAATGAGAAAAAAATCAGAGGTGGGAAACTGAGCCTTGAAAACGTGTGACAAATGCTCAGAAAACACACGCATATACATATTTTAACAGTTTCCTGGAAACAATGGAAATCCCTTTTCTTCTTGAAAAACTTCCCTTCCTCCCTCTGCTCTCCAATACGTATCCAAAAACCAGTGTTCTAACAGTAGTAACACGGTTCAGAGGTAGCATGGAAGACGGAGAGCCATGAACATATGTGCAATGGTATGTAATACTAAAATATAGGCCTTTTTAATTAGAACATAAAACTGCTTTTTTACCATTTTTTGAAGTTAGAGAACTATATGGTTTTCTGTCATATAGATTCATGCTACTACCAAGCTTTGCTTTTAATTAATACACAAATGAGGGATACATAATGGGCTGCCCGGTGATGACCCATTTATCCTCACTAATGAGGATGGAGTGTGAGGATGCTCACTTCTTGCCTCAGGCTCTGCTGTTTTTAGTTCTTCATCCTGTAATTGTGGAATTAAATAGTTTACACTGGCTTTTGTGATTAGAAAAAGGAAAAACACATTTTAGCAGGTTAAAAATACACTTGAGTATGTCATAGTTACAATTTTCTGTTAGAACTAAGCCTTTAAACATTTTTGGGTGCATGATTTCTGTCTAGTCTGTCTTCTTCTCCACCCCACCTCCAAATCCCAGAATAAAATTCTTTGGTGGAAAAGAATTACATAGTAAGAATTCAAGCCACTCTAATTGACCAATAAGGAATACTGAGCCAGATGCTTGAAAAGGAGTTGAGGGAAAGCCAGCAACAATGACAAACATTTGGAGAAGGCAAAAACTGGCTCATCAAGACTTGAGCAATTAGGTTTAAAAAAGAAGCTTTCGTTCAAGTTTCTCTCTTAGGTACTCTGCTAGACGTAGAGCAAGGAAAGAACTCTGCCCTCAGGTGCTGAACCACCAAGAGAATGAGATAGGAAACAGAAGGAAGTTAAATACAAGATAAGAGACCAAATCTAACCAAGAGCCTGTCACACTATTAATGTTGGGAAAGCTTCTTCACAGAGGTGGGAAATTGGTAGAATGGTTTAGAAAGACAATCGTTTCTAAATTGGGCTTTTTGTACTAAAGGGAGAGTTTTAATTAATTATCGGGGTGGTTGTGTTGACTCTTTCCCCTGTCTTTGTGTACTGGGTGCAGAACAGACCAGGGAAGGAAGAAAGTGTTCAATGAAAAGTAGGGAAAGGTGAAACTCAGGGATCCAGTAAAATCAACTACAAATTAACAGTTGAAAATAGAAGCTTCAAAGGGATCCAGTGGGTTGCCAAAAAAATAAAAATAAAAAATAAAAAAAAAAGAAAGAAAAAGAAAAAAGGGGAAGAAGAAAATGTGTGACAGAAATAACCAACATCTCACATTCTAATATTCTTCACTCCATGAATCATATTAATAGGGACATCCTACAATCCTTTCATTCTGCACACAATGGAAGTTTCATAGTTTAGTGGTCTTCTTTGGGACGAATAAAGCAGACAAACAGAAAATGTATGTGCCATTGATATAAAAATATTAAGAAGCCCTGTTTCTGGGTGGAAAGATACATAAGTTCCTGTTGACATGAGGTTATATATTCTAATAATAAAAGAGTTAATATAAATAAAATTTGTGCATGAATTTGTATTAAAATGTTTTTCAATAACAGATGTGGGTTACATAGAGAAACGTCCATTCTTATAAAGAGACTGGATCTAAATTTGTTCAATATCTCTCTAACATATAGCAAGACTATCTACTGACAAGAGCACTTTATTAGAAGGGAAGAAACCTATGGCGGAGCCATGGTTCTGTGGATTACGAAAAACAGGTCTATAAACAAAGTACACAAATGTTTTCAAGTGTTCACTTTTCTTTTAGAAAAAGTAAGCATTATATCCATTCTTCCTTTTGTGTAGCAATTTTTGAGGACTGATAGAGATATTATATGTGGAGATGGCTTCAACTTTTGCACACTGATATTTAATTAAATATAATCTTGTGAATAGATGCTTTGAAATGTTAAATTAATAACAAGCCAAAATAAGCCTCTTACAACTCAGCAGACTAATCCTTCTACAAAGTAAAAGACCTGGTATTCAAGAATTCCAAGGTAGCAAGGCTTTCTCATATCTTTGTTTTTTACTACAGTTAGTGCCTTGCTGTAAATTATCTATTACAGACAAAACAACAGAGGTTTGCCAACAAAGTCACCTGCAATAAAGCCACATAAGTTAAGACTCTCTCAGATAAACTTAATCCATTGAAAGCTTCTTTGAAATTAAATTATTTTAAATACATATGGCTCCAAATGTAGTTGAATATAGCTTATCATTTGACTCTGAAAATCCTCCAAAACTATGAACTATTCAAGTGTGACTGTTAATAGCCTTGCATCATAAACACATAAATCTAGCCACTTTAATATATATCTAATTTATCTGTTTTCTCATCAGCCTCATTGTTTTATTTTAAAACAAAATCTCCAAAGGTTCTTTCTAGAGGTTGGACAACGGAACATTTGCTTATTTTGAATTGAATCTCTCAATGAAAAGAGCTCAGATAACATAGTAATCTTTAGTTAAATATACTTTTCTTAATCTTCCCTTAAAAAGTTATTAAATGTCTCTTAAAATCATCTGTGAAAATTTCTTTTGGTGCTCTGTTTCCATTAAAGTTTCTCATAAATTGTGTTCAGGGATTACGTGTCAGATTTTGAGAAGAGAGTTTGTCACTTCAGGTAACTAGTAGGTACAATAAAAAATATATATAACTCTATTTCAATGTGTGGGTTCAGATTATTCTAAGCAAATCCTGATAATTAGTGATGTCAAGCTTTTTAAAATATGTTTGTTGGCCATTTGTATGAATTGTCCATTCATTTCCTTAGCCCACTTCTTGATGGGATTGTATGTTTTTTTCTTGCTGATTTGTTTGAGTTTCTTGTAGATTCTGGATTTTCATCCTTTGTCAGATGTGTAGTTTACAATGATTTTCTCCCACTCTGTGAACTGTTCATTTACTCTGTAATTATTTATTTTGCTGTGCAAAAGCATTTTAGTTTAATTAGGTCCCATCTATCCATATTTGTTTTTGATGCATTTGCCTTCCATAATTTTTAAGGTTTCAGGTCTTAGATTTAAGTCTTTGATCCATTTTGAGTTGATTTTTGTATAAGTTGAGAGACGAGGATCTAGTTTCATTCTTCTACATGTGGTTTGCCAATTATGCCAACACCATTTGCTTAATAGGATGTCTTTTCCCCACTTTATGTTTTTGCTTGTCAAAGACTAGTTGGCTATAATTTATTTGGGTTTATTTCTGAGTTCTCTATTCTGTTTAGTTGGTCTATGTGCCTATTTTTATACCAGTACCATGCTGTTTCGTTGACTGTACCCTTACAATATAATTTGAAGTGGAGTAATGTTATTTGTTCTTTTTGCTCAGTCTTGCTTTGGCTATTTGGGCTTTTTTGTTGTTCCATATGAATGTTACGATTGTTTTTCTTCATTCTGTAAAAAATGGTGGTGGCATTTTGATGGAAACTGCATTGAATTTGTTGATTGCTTTTGAGGATATGATTGTTTTCACAATATTTACTCTACCAATCCAGGAGCATGGTGTCATTGCATTAGTTCATTTTTTTTTTAATTTATTTTACTTTTGGTGCATACTATATCTGGCATTTCTCCCCAAGTTGTCCCTCTCCACCCCCCATTGTCTCTCCCCTACCCCCCCTCAACTGCCCCCAGTGTGTGATGCTCCTCACCCTGAGTCCACATATTCTCATTGTTCAACACCTACCTATGAGTGAGAACATAAGGTGCTTGGCTTTCTGTTCTTGGGTCAGTTTTCTGAGAATGATGGTTTCCAGATTCATCCAAGTCCCTACAAATGACACGAACTCATCGTTTTTTATGGCTGCGTAGTATATTGCATGGTGTATATGTACCACATTTTCTTTGTCCAGTCTATCATTGATGGGCATTTGGGTTGGTTCGAGGTCTTTGCCATTGTACACAAGGCTGCAATGAACATACGTGTGCATGTGTCTTTATAGTAGAACGATTTATAGTTCTTTGTGTATATACCCAATAGTAAGATTGCTAGGTCAAATGGAATTTCTATTTCTAGATCCTTGAGAAATCGCCACACTATCTTCCACAATGGTTGAACTAATTTACACTCCCCATCAACTGTGTAAGAGTGTTCCTAATTCTCCACATCCTCTGCAGCATCTATTGTCTCCCAATTTTTTAATGATTGCCATTCTAACTGGCGTGAGATGATATCTCAGTGTGGTTTTGATTTGCATTTCTCTAATGACCAGTCATGATGAGCATTTTTTCATATGTTTGTTGGCCCCATGTATGTCTTCTTTTGTAAAGTGTCTGTTCACGTCCTTCGTCCACTTTTGAATGGGCTTGTTTGTTTTTTTCTTGTATATCTGTTTTAGTTCTTTGTAGATTCTGGATATCAGCCCTTTGTCAAATGGGTAGATTGCAAAAATTTTTTCCCATTCTGTTGGTTGCCAATTCACTCTAATGATGGTTTCTTTCTTTTTTTTTTTTTTTTGAGACAGAGTCTCACTCATCACCAGGCACCAGGCTGGAGTGCAGTGGCGCAACCTCGGCTCACTGCAACCTCCGCTGCCAGGGTTCAAGCAATTCTCCTGCCTCAGCCTCCCGAGTAGCTGGGAGTACAGGCAAGCACCACCATGCCCAGCTAATTTTTTTGTATTTTTAGTTGAGACGGGGTTTCACCATGTTAACCAGGATGGTCTCAATCTCTTGACCTCGTGATCCGCCTGCCTCGGCCTCCCAAAGTGCTGGGATTACAGGCATGAGCCACCGCACCTGGCCTCTAATGATGGTTTCTTTTGCTGTACAGAAGCTCTGGAGTTTAATTATATCCCATTTGTCTATCCTGGCTTTTATTGCCATTGCTTTTGGTGTTTTAGTCATGTAGTCCTTGAAACATTCCATGCTTATGGTTAGGAAGAATCAATATTGTGAAAATGGCCATACTGTCCAAAGTAATCTATAGATTCAATGCTATCCCCATGAAGCTACCAATGATCTTCTTTACAGAACTGGACAAAATCACTTTAAACTTCATATGGAATCACAAAAGACCTGGCATAGCCAAGACAATCCTAAGCAAAAAGAACAAAGCCAGAGGCATCACACTGCCAGACTTCAAACTATACTACAAGGCTACGGTAATCAAAACAGCATGGTACTGGTACCAAAACAGAGACATAGACCAATGGAACAGAACAGAGACCCCAGAAGAAACACCACACATCTACAACCATCTGATCTTTGACAAACCCAGCAAAAACAAGTAATGGGGAAAGGACTCCATGTTTAATAAATGGTGTTGGGAAAACTGGCTAGCAATGTGCAGAAAGCAGAAACTGGACCCCTACTTGTCACCTTACACTAAAATTAGCTCCAGATGGATCAAAGATTTAAACATAAAACCTAACACCATAAAAACACTAGACGAAAATGTAGGCAAAACCATCCAGGATATAGGCATAGGCATTAGTTCCTTTTTATACTGCTATAAAGAATTGCCTGAGACTGGGTAATTTATAAAAAAAATAAGAGAGAGAGAGAGAGAGAGAGAGAGAGAGAGAGAGATTTAATTGACTCACAGTTCTACATGGGGAGGCCTCAGAAAATTTACAATCATGACAGAACAGGAAGCAAGGCACCTTCTTCCTAAGGTGACAGGAAGGAGAAGTGCAAGCAAGGGAAATGCCAGACACTTATGAAACCATCAAATCTCATGAGACTCACTCATTACCACAAGAACAGCATGGGGAATAACACTACCATGATTCAGTTACCTATACCTGGTCCTATCCTTGACATGTGGAGATTATGGGGATTACAATTCAAGGTGAGATTTGGATAGGGGCACAGAGCCAAACAATATTAGTTGTCTATGATTTCTTTCAGCACTGTTTTTCTAATAATAGTTTTCCTTTTAGAGATCTTTCATCCCCTTCATTAGGTATATCCTTAAGTTTTTGTTGTTGTTGTTGTTGTTGTTTTGTTTTGTTTTCTTGCAGTTATTGTAAAAGGAGTTCTTGATTTGATTCTCAGCTTGGTTGCTGTTAGTGTATAGCAATGTTACCGATTTGTGTACATTGATTTTGTATCCATTTGTGTACATTATCTTTTGATATGCTACCCCTGTTGTTTTCAGTGTTCATTTGCATGGACTATCTTTTTCTATGTCTTTACCTTGAGTTTATGTGAGTCTTTGTGTGTTAGGTGAGTCTCTTACAGCAGATACTTGGTTGGTAAATCCTGAAAGATTGCTGAATTCATTTACTAGTTCTAGGAGCTTTTTGGATGAGTCTTTAGAGTTTCCTAGGTATACTATCATATCATCAGTGAACAGTGATGGTTTGACATCCTCTTTACTGTTTTGGATGCCCTTAATCTCTTTCGCTTATCTGATTGCTCTGGTTAGAACTTCCAGTGGTATGTTAGATAGAAGTGGTGAAAGTGGACATACCTGTCTTGTTCCAGTTCTCAGAAGGAATGCTTTCAACTTCTCCTTCTTCAGTAAATTGTTGGCTGTCAATTTGTCATAGATGGCTTTTGTTACCTTAAGGTATGTCCCTTCTGTGCCAATTTTGCTGAGGGATTTAATCGTAATGAAACCCTGGATTTTGTGAAATGCTTTTTCTATGTCTAGTGAGGTGATCATGTGAGTTTTGGTTTTAATTATGTTTATGTGGTATATCACATTTATTGACTTGCATATGTTAAACCATCCCTGCATCTTGGTATGAAACCCACTTGATTATGGTGGATTATCTTTTTGATATGCTGTTGGATTTGATTGGCTAGTATTTTGTTGAGGATTTTTGCATCTATGTTTATCCAGGATATTAGCCAATAGTTTTCTTTTTTTTTTTTTTTAATGTCTTTTCCTGGTTTTGGTATAAGGGTGACAGTGGCTTCATAGAATGACTTAGGGAGAATTCCCTCTTTATCTTTTGGAATATTGTCAATAGGATTGGTACCAATTCTTCTTTAAATGACTGATAGAATTCAGCTGTGAATCTGACTGGTCCCAGACTTTTTTTGTTGGAAATTTTTTTATTACCATTTCAATTTTGCTGCTTGTTATTGGTCTGTTCAGAGTTTCTATTTCTTCCTGGTTTAAAGTGGGAAGGTTAAAACTTGTTTTGTGGCCTATCATATGTTCTACCTTAAAGAATGTTCCATGTGTTGATGAATAGAATGTATATTCTATAGTTGCTCAGTAGAATGTTCTGTTAATATCTGTTTAGTCTATTTGTTCTAGGGCATAGTTGAAATCCATTGTGTCTTTGTTGACTTTCTGTCTTGATGACCTATCTAGTGGTTTGAGTTGAGTAATGAAGCCCCCCACTATTAATGTGTTGCTATCTACCTCATTTCTTAAGTCTAGTAGTTATCATCCTATAAATTTTAGAGCTCCAGTGTTAAGGGAATATATATTTAGGATTGTCATATTTTGCCATTGGACTAGTCCTTTTATCAGTATATAATGTCCCTTTGTGTCTTTTTTTAACTTTTTTCTCTTTAAAGTCTGTTTTGTCTGATATAAGAATAGCTACCCCTGTTGCTTTTAGTGTTCATTTGCATGGACTATCTTTTTCTATGTCTTTACCTTGAGTTTATGTGAGTCTTTGTGTGTTAGGTGAGTCTCTTACAGCAGATACTTGGTTGGTAAATTTTTTTCCATTCTGTATCTTTTACAGGGACCATTTAGGCCATTTATATTCAATGTTAGCATTGATATGTGAGGTACTATTCTATTCATTATGCTAGCTGTTCCTTGAATACCTTGGCTTTTTTTTTTTTTATTGTGTTATGTGTTTTTGTTTTGTAGGTCCTGGGAGATTAATGCTTTAAGGATGTTCTATTTCGATATATTTTGAGAATTTGTTTCAATATTTAGTGCTTCTTTTAGCAGTTCTTGTAGTGCTGGTTTGGTAGTGAAAAATTCTCTCAGCATTTGTTTGTCTGAAATAAGATGGTATCTTTTCTTCATTTATGGAGCTTAGTTTTGCTGGATACAAAATTCTTAGCTGATAATTGTTTTAAATAGGCTAAGGATAGGACACCAGTCCCTTCTAGCTTGTAGAATTTATGCTGAGAAATCTGCTGTTAATCTGATAAATTTGTTCTTATAGGTTACCTGATGCATTTTCCTCACAGCTCTTAAGATTCTTTCCTTTGTCTTAATTTTAGATAACTGATGACTATGTGCCTAGGCAATGATCTTTTTACAGTGAGTTTTCTGGGTGTTCTTTAAGCTTCTTGTATTTGGATGTTTAGATCACTAGCAAGACCTGAGAAGTTTTCCTTGGTTATTCCCTCAAATACGTTTCCCAAATTTTTAGATTTCTCTTCCTTTTGGAGAACACCAATTCTTCTTAGGTTTAGTTATTTAACACAATCCCAAACTTCTTGGAGGCTTTGATCATTTCTTTTAAATTCTTTTTTCTTTGTCTCTGCCTCACTGGGTTAATTCAAAAGCCTTGTCTTCAAGCTCTAACGTTCTTTCTTCTACTTGTTCAGTTCTACTGATGAGACTTTCCAGTATATTTTGCACTTCTTTAAGTGTGCCCTTTATTTCCAGGAGTTGTGATTGCATTTTATTTACGTTATCTATTTCTCTGGAGATTTTTCTGTCCATATCCTGTATCTTTTTTTAAGTTTATTTGAGTTTGTATTCACCTTTTTTTGGTTCCTCCATGAGTGGCTGAATAATCAAACTGTTGAATTCTTTTTCTGGCAACTTAGAGATCTATTCTTGGTTTGGATCCATTGCTGATAAGATAGTGTGACCTTTTGGGGGTGTTTAATACCCCTGTTTTTTCATATTACCCAGACTGTTTTCCTGGGTCTTTCTCACTTGAATATACTATATCAGAGGGAAGATCCAGGGCTCAAGGGCTTTTCTTCAGATTTCTTTTGCCCATGGGGTACTGTCTTGATGTGGCACTCTCTTCCTTTCTCTAGTGATGGGGCTTCTTCAGAGTCTAACTGCAGTGATTGTTATTTCTCTTCTGAGTCTAGCCAACCAGTGGGACTACCAGGCTCCAGGCTGGTACTGGGAAGTATCTGCAGAGTCCTGTGATGTGATCCATCTTTGGGTCTCTCAGCTATGGAGAGCAGCACCTGCTCTGGTGGAAGTAGTGAGAGAGTGAACTGGATTCTGTGAGGGTCCTTTGTTGTAGTTTTGTTTAGAGTGCTGGTTTTGTATTGGTTGGCCTCCAGCCAGGAGGTGGTACTTTCAATAGAGCATCAGCTGCAGTAGTATAGGGAGGATGTAAGTTTGCCCTAGGGTTGCCTGGATAAGTACTTGAGTTTCTCAGGTAGTAGGTGGGACCATAGAGCTCCCAAGAAATTATGTCCTTCGACTTCAGCTACAAGGGTGGGTAGGGAAGGACCATCAGGCTGGGGCAGTGTTAGGTGTGTCGGAGCTCAGACTCTCCTTGGGTGGGGCTTGTTGTAGCTGCTATGGGGGAAGGGGTGTGGTTCTTAGGCCAATGTAGTTATGTCCCCAGGGAAATTATAGCTGTCTCTGCTGCATCATACTGGTTGCCAGGGAAATGAGGGAAAGCCAGCAGTGACAGGCCTCACCCAGCTCCCACACAGCCCAAAAGTGCAGTCTCACTCGCACTGTGCTCCCCAACAGCACTGAGTTTATTTCCAGGAAGCTGGTGAGCAGGCTACAAGCCTCCCTACTGGGAAAGTAAACAGGGCTTTCAGATTTTGCACATCCCCACCGGCAACAGTCTCTGTGCTTGTATCTGCATTCCCCACTCACCCCTCCCCCCAGATTCTGTCCATGAAACCTTGCATTTGGTCAAAATTGTTGCAAAGTTTATCTGGAAGTTTCCTTCTCCCTGTGGTTTTTTTCCTGAGTTCCACTGGCAGCCTTCCCCAAGGACTCCTAAAAGACAAAATCAGGAATGGTTTCCCTGGGGACCAATAGTACCCACAGGGATCTTCCTGCTGCTTCCTGTATCCCTATATTTTGTTCAGCTCTCTAAATTCAGCTCAGCTCCAGATAAGGTCAAATCCTTCTCCCATGATCTAGACCTTCAGGTTCCCCAGTGAGAATGTGTGTTTCGGGGTAGACATTCCCCCTCTCACACTTCGGGTAGTCACAATTTTTGGCTGTCTCAAGGAGCCTGCAGCAGCAAATCACCTCCTTCAAAACATCTGTGGATTCTCTCAGCTTTCCTGGTATGTTTCTGTGGTAGCTCTTGGAGTAAAAGTTCACAATGTGAGTCTCCATATGTTGCTCTGTCTGTGTGAATAGGAGGTGCAAGTTAGTCCTGCCTCCTGTTCATCATTTTTACTCTCTGATTCTTTTTATCTCCTTATTGGACATAATAGTCATAGTTATTTTTAAGTATGGTCAATATAATTTTAATGCCTGGATCAGCCATGTGACTGTTTCTACTCTCTGCTTTTCCTCTTGTTTCTCTTTGTTGGTATGCCTTGTGAACTTTTAATAAATGTGAGATTTTTTTTAAGAAAAATTGAAATTCTTGGGAAATGTAGCTTTCCTCCAAGAGAAGATTCTTTTTAGCTTCTCGCAAAATGTTAGAATAAATACTTTATCGAGGATTACCCTGTTGATTTGGAATCACATTTCATTCTCTGAGAGGTGGTTGTCTTATCTAATGTGCAGACACCAACCCAGAAAATCAAGAAATCAACCCAAGAAAAATTAAGAAACAAGGTAATACGTTCCAAATAAAAGAACAAGATAAATCTCTAGAAGCCAACTGTAGTGAAATGGATAAATATGATTTAAGTAACATGGAAGTCAAAAATCAGTCATAAAGATGGCCATAAAAAAACTAGAATTTCAACAAAGAGAAAAATTAAAAGTACTAAATAAAAATCATAAAGCTGAAAAATCTAATAAGTGAACTCAAAAATTCCATAAAGAGATTCTATAGCAAAATAGATCAAGCAGAATAAAAGACAGGAAAACCTGAAGACAGATCAATGGAAATAATTCAATCTGAAGAGTAAAAAGAAAAAAAAGAATATAAAAGAGTGAAGATAACTTGAGGGATTTATGGGACACCATCAAGCTAAATAATGTATGTATTTTTGGACTACTAAAAAGAAAAAAGAGAGATAAAGGAACAGAAAATATATTCAGAGAAATAATGGCAGAAAACTTTACAAGTCTGGGGAAAGAAATAGAAATTCAGACCCAGGAAACTCCATGAACACCTAATAGGATGAATCCAAAGAGACCCACAGCCTATTACAATTAGACTTTTAAAGGATTGATCTATCTACGGTTCTTCAGCTATCTCAATGGAAGGCTGGACTCTTTACTAGGGTCTTTTAATTTGGGTAGGCTTTTAGTTCCAAGTTTCTCTCTCCTCACAAGGGACTACAGATAACTATACTTAGATCTTTAGGCACTTAGCAAATGTTTTCTGCTCAGTTTCCCAGATGCTCAGTCTGTTTCACTTATGAATGACAAATTCTTTCAGGGAAAAGCAGCTCAGACTGACAGGTTTACTTCTCTGAGTTTCTCTGCTCTTCAAAATAGTGATCCTCCTTCCCAATCTTGAGCTTCTTGAGCTGCCTTGCTAGCCTTGAATGCCTAAATTTTTCTCCCTAAGCCCATGAGACTACTGAAGGCTATGCTCAGCTTCTGTATTTTTTAGTTGACACTTTCTGCTTGATTTATTAGTTGTCAGCAATGCTGCTTATGAATCAGCAAATACATTGAGACAAAAAAAAAAAACAGCATAAAATGTCATGTTCACTTCAGTGAGTTCCTCTTCTCACTAAGATGCTGGTCCATCAAGGGCTGGCTGTTTCGATGGCTTAACAATATTTCCAACAGATGTTTATTGTGTTTTCTCCAGTTTCTCTCAGTGTTTCTGTTATGAAGATTGATGTGCTACATACAAGAAACAATTGTATGTGTTTAATCTAGTTTTAGTTGTTTGTCTGTGGTTTCCATTCAACACATCCTGACTAATATGTAAAACTCAACGTCTATGTTGATAAAATTATCTCACATGGTGCAGGGTGAGGAAATAACAAGTAGACAATTTTAAATTTTGCTACCCTCATATTGCTCAATTTTGTTGATTCTCATCGATAGAGTCTTAATGTTATTACATAGCTACTCAGTGGTTTGCAGTGGTTTGCTTTCCTTTACATTCCCAATTGCTAGACATTCCATGAGACTCTATCAGTTGGTCTCCTAATATTTTCTGGAAAGTATTGGCTCTCTACCATGTCCATATCCCTATGCACATGGTATTCTACACTGATTTGTAACCTGTGTAGTCTGTATCTTAGTTTTCTAGCATGAGTCTCAGGTTCTTGCAGAAATAGGCAGGGCTTTTCAAATCTTGCTCAGTTAAAAAAACAAATTCTTATGTGGCTCCACTTTGAAAACATTAAAATACAGAATCTAAATAATTATAAAACATTTCATGCTCAAGCAGCTCAGAACCTACTCATTGTTAATTGTATATTGTTCCATATTCGAAAATGCCATAGTCTTTCTGCACTGGCTTAAATTATTTCTTGAAATAGACTATTATATAGAGAAATATAATTTATAATTCATGTGGAGTGCATTCCTTCATTAGTTGAACACATATTTATTGAATAACTCCTAGCTTAACTCTAAACACTGATGATAGAACAGTGAAAAAGATGGACAACTTCCTTCACTCCAGAAGCTTATAGTTCTATTGGCAGACAAAAAACCAAAATATATATATACAATTAAATAAATAAGTAATCAAAAACATTTGAATCATTATCTCAATAACAAAAGCTATGAAGAAAGTAAAATAGTATAATATAAAAGAAGCATTGAGAAAATATAACATATGGTGGGAAAGAAAGAATGTTCTGAGAGGTGACATTTGATCAGAGACCTAAATGGTGAGGTGTCACCTTTGCAAAGATGTGATGAAAAGGTGGCTTAAATTGAGGCAAAGGCAAATGCAAATATCCTTGTGCTAACAATATCCTTGTGCTTGCAATGGTTTCTTAATCTTAAGACTTAAGCCTTGATGTAATATCCTGACATATTGAATAGTGTTAGCTTGTGTAACCAACAGGCCAATGAAGAAATGATGATGTGTAATTTATGAAGCTATGTCATAAAAGATATTGAGGCATCTATCTCACTCTCGTCGACCACTTATGCTTGGTGAAGACAGTTTCCATATTGCAAGAAACGTAAGAAATCCTACGGGTAGGGCCATATGGTAAGGAATTAAATCCTCCTGAAAAGAGTCAAGAAGAAACAGAGTCCTTCTGCCAATCTTCATGTGAATCAACCATCTTGGAAATGAACCCTCTAGCACCAGATGACTGTAGACCAGACCAATGCCTTGATAGCAACTATGTGACAGACATCAAACCAGACCTCACCAGTAAGTCACTTCTAAATTCATGAATGACAGAAAATTAGAAACAGTTTTGTTATTTTTAAGCCCATAAGTTTGTGGTGATTTGTTAGGCAACAATAGCTAACTAATGCTGTAACAAATGCCTAAATATATGGAAGTGGCTCTGAATCCAGGCAGTGGGAAGAATGTGGAAGAACTTTGAAGGGAGGTGAGTGAAAACCTAACGTTCCTTGAACAGACAGTAAGGAGAAGTCTGATGGTTTTTAAGGAGGCTGATAATGAGGCATTAAAGGAAAATGAGGGAAAAGGAATTCTTGCTATGAATTAATAGAAAGTTTAGCAACACTATTACCTGCAGTCATGTGGAAAGGAGAAATGTGGTTAATGAATCGACAGTGATCTGCTAAGGAGTTTCCCAAACTTCTTCCTGATTATAGCAAAATCAAAGAGGTAAGAGACAACCTAAAGAAAAAATTGTTAAACAAAAAAGAGACTAGATATGACGATCCTGAAAATTTCTCCAGATGGCAAAAATGCTAAAATTAAGAAATGGTTTCCAAGCAAAGATGAAACACAATGGCCTGCCAGACAAACATGATCTAAGGATAAAGCCAAGGAGGTAGCAGTAAAAATCATTGTTAACATCTTGGGAAAAGCTAGGTGGCACCTCAGAGAACCTTCAATCAAACAATAAGACTTCTAAACAGCTTGAAAGTATTGCTCCTCCACAGTCTCAAGAAAAGACTAAAATAGAGAAAGGGTAACCTAAATAAGTTTGTGGATGTGGCTTTTATACAAAGAATTAAATTCCAGATGATTCACAATGGGCCCACAGAGTTTTGTTTTGTTTTTTAATTATTCGATTAGCAGACACAGTGCCAGCTTGGACTGGAAGGAACAGAGATAATATAAAAAATTTTTAAGGGCCTCTAGACTCTCAAGATTCTATTGACTAGAAGGCTAAGAAAGCTTTGCAGCTGTAAATATACACTATTTTTCATGGAAGAAGAAGGATAATTGAGAGGATGGAACCAAGAGCCCAGAGAGCAGAGCAAAGAGCCATACAGTTATTCCCAGACAGGAATAAAACTGAGTCCTAATGAAGGAACTTCTAACCTTCGTTTGCTGTTATTTCAATTACACCTGTATGCCTCTCATTTTTCCCCTTTTTGAATAGAAGTACATTTAATTGTTATCCTATGACTATCCCATGACAATTATGTGCTTGGTGGGTGTATAGGGAAACAGATAACTTATTTCTATAGTTCACAGATCTTATGATCCAAAGAAACTGTACTAGAGGAGTTGTAGTCAAAGAATTATATCTGAGAAGCATTGTTAGTTGTGAGGCTTTTATTTAGAGGACAAATTCTGGAATTTGAACTGGTGGTATAATGGAATGGGGCTTTCCGGGGAGGGGTCTTGACCAGGGAGGTTCAGTATATACTGCATGTAGGAAATATGTAAATCATTGTGAGACAGAGAGCACACTGTGCAAGGCAACCTCCAAGTGACCTCTAATTTATCAAAAAGGGTAGTACCTTCCCACACTGAGTACAACTGATTTTGTAGTTGATATAGTTTGGATCTGTGTCCCCGCCCAAATCTCATGTCAAATTGTCAACCCCAGTTTTGGCAGCAGGGCCTGGAAGGAGATGACTGAATCATGGGGGAGATTTCTCATAAGTGGCTTAGCACCATCCCCTTGGTGCTGTCCTCATGATAGAATTTTCATGAGATCTGGTTTTTTAAAAGTATGTAGCACTCCCACCCCTGCTCTCTCTTGCTCATGCTCCCACCGTGTGTGATGCCTCATTCCCCATTTGCCTTCTGCCATGACTGGAAGCTTCCTGAGGCCTCCCGGAAAGCAGAAGTCTCTATGCTTCCTTTACAGCCTGCAGAATCATGAGTCAACTGAATCTCTTTTCTTTATTAATTACCCTGTCTCAGGTATTTATTTATAGTAGTGCAAGAACAAACTGATACGGTAGTGAATAGAATATTGTGGAAATGATATTGCATGAGTACTGAGGCTAGATTATAAAAGCTACTGTAGTTTTTATCTTGTTCTTTTGAATCACCTACTCTGGAAGAAGCCAGCTGCCATGACCTGAGACTACTCATGAAGCCTTATGAGTAAGCCAATGTGGCAAGGAACATAAGCCTTCTATCAACAATCAGAGAGGAACTGAAAGGCCTGATATCAATAGCTATGAAAGTGTACAGTCTTGGAAGTGGATCTCACAGGCTCAAATGGCCACTGGAATCTCAGTGTGCATCTTTATGGCAACACCATGAGATATCCCAAGCCAGAGGCACCCTAACAATCACCTGCAAATCTCTAATCAACAGAGATTGTGGTGAGATAATAAATATTTTTGTTAAGCCACTATGTTTTAGAGAAGTGGAAATATGAGATGGATACAGTATATATTTTACCACTAGTTATTGAAGTTGCTGTTAAATGGAGATGGGAGGGGGATTTAATGAGTTGCAACACGTTCTTTTTACCTTTGCAATTAATAGCACAACTTACTTTCTGCCTAAAAAATTATATGTCAAATATTTTAAGTGCTTGTAAAAATTGAAGTAAATGCTAATTAATTTTCTTTCAAATCACTAAAAAAAAATTTGTTAACACCTCTTGAAATCATTCACACAGTAAGGAATTACCAAACATTAGTGGGTAATGCTGATTCTTTGACCTTGCCTAAGGTCTCTAAAAAAACAAGGAGAGAACATACATGACAATGTATGAAAATAAATCCTTCAGCTAGAAAATGCCAGAAAAGGTCTGATGGGAAAAACCTGGTAAGAATGATTCCCTGATGTGAATTTCTCTGTTTAGAAATGACTTATCAAAGTTCCACATTTGCATGCACATGTACATTTTTATATATGTATTTATTTTGTGGGTAGATTCTCTGTATAGATAGTGGGTGCTTGTATTTTTACTACTGACCCAAAGACTCATTGCCTTCCTATCTACCCTTATAAAATTTTTATGTTGTATTTTAGGTTATCTTTAGTACATCATTTTCATTTAGGAGACCCCTCCTCCACTTTTCTAAGGGAAAAAAGATATTTAGTTTGGGTGGTTTTGATTGTATTCCTCAGATTCAGTAAAAATATTTATGCTAATATTATTCCAAGAATAATATTTATTTCATCAAAGTTAAATATTGAATTAATTAGGAGTTACTGAGAAATATCTGAAATATTAGATATTGTGGTTTTATCTAGGGATTTGTTCAAGGTCAAGCATTCTTCCTTCTTAACAATTGTTGAAGGTAATATCCATAACTCTGCCATGTGTTTACACTTGAAGTTACTCATTCTCTTAGTTGAAGCATTATATATATAGTAATATTGACTTTAAGGAGCCACAGAGACTACAAAGGTGTGTGCCCAGTCAAAAGGCAATTGCCTGTAACAGTTTTCTCCCAAGGCCTTTACAAATTTCATAAGGCAGGATGTATTAGTCCATTCTCATGCTGCTATAAAATGTGCCCAAGACTGGGTAATTTATAAAGAAAAAAGGTTAAATTGACTCATAGTTCCACATGTCTGGGGAGGCCTTAGGAAACTTATAATCATAGCAGAAGGAAAAGGAAACATGTTCTTCTTCACATGGCAGCAGGAGAAAGAAGTGCCAAACAAAGGAAGAAAAGCCCCTTATAAAACCATCCAGTCTCATGAGAACTCACTCATTACCATGACAGCAGCATGGGTGTAACTACCCCCATGATTCAGTTACCTCTCATTGGGTCCCTCCTATAACATATGGGGATTACGGGAACTATAAGATGAGATTTGGGTGGGGACACAGTCAAACCATATCATAGGGCATGAAGGAAAAACCCTTAGAAATCTGGAAGCAAAATGAAATTTGTAGTGTGAAACCACAACCTCTTCTATTTTCATTTCTAACAGAAATCTGTTGATGTGGAGTTTTTTTCCCCTAAAGCAATGTTAGCTTTATTGATGATTTAATTCCTTTCTTCTCTACATTTTATTCCCTACTCATTGTTGTTTACTTTTTTATGTTGTCCCCAACTCACAAAGTATATCTCTTCATAAACTTAATGAGCATCTCCATACGCTTTGTTAATCAAATTTTATTCTTATCTGTTCTTCCTGACTTTTACACCCACAATCCCTTATGTTTGTACACATCATTATCTGTGTATATGTATAAATCTATAGGGGTATAAGAATTTTTATATGCTGGTGACTCTGAACATTTGAACTCCATGCATTCTTCTATTTCCATACTTAATCATTACCTTCCTCAGGTTATTTCTTAATCTCCCCTAAAATGAGCCCACACATGCAACTTTAATACTTGTGCTTCTGATTAACAGTTTTTTAAGGATGAGAACCCTGCAAATTAGCAACTTGGAGCTTCCAGCCCTAGAGATTTCTATTACTACTGGGGAATAACAGAAGTTACTAGAGATGGGTGTGAGAAGCAGGCTTTCTAGCAGCTCTCAGAGGCAATTGCTGAAGTACACAATTGTGCTGGGTCTGGAATATGTTCTCTGTGGATAACAACTATTAGGTGAGAGCCTGTTTTCTTTTATTTTCTGTTTTTCTTTTTGCTAAATGCAGATGCAGAGTGTATTACATATCTGCATGTGTATATATATATATATATATATATATACACACACACACATTATATAAATATGAAATTTTTTTAAAAAATAATGAACCAATTAGCAATTTAATCACACTCCAATTTAAAAAATAAAATACAGTCTGTTCTTTAAAAACCTCCTTTGTGTCCTATCTCAAAACACCTTGCCTTTTCCTCAAGGGTAACCAATAGCATTAATTTTGTATTTATAATCTCCTTACTTTTTGTAAAGCTTTATTACCTATAAATTGGCAAATGCTCCAAAGGGAATAGCAGTGCAAAATGTCATGTTCACCTTAATGGCTTTTCCTTCTCCAGAGTCCCTTTACCCTACCAGTCACTCCACAGTGCTTTAGAACAAAAAGTATTTTTTTAAAGCTAGCTCTTCCTGTTATTCTTGATAGAACAGTTGGCTCAATATAAGCTAGTCTATCAATTCTAGAGGCAGAATTCGTTTCAATATTTAACTATCAATATGAAAAGTACAGTATGATATGAAGAAACCTGAGGCCAGGCTAGGAGGCTTCTTATAGATGCTTAGAGGCTCAGCAGGGAGGAAGGGCATTTTAATCAGAAGGAATCAGGCAAAGCCATGTTGGCATGGATGGCACAATATCACTGGGAAACTGCAAAGCATTCTCTTTCTGCATCCCTCTTTCATTAGAGTTTTGAGGCTTGCCAATTCCAAGTCGTCATAAAAATTAGAGCAATATCCCTGTCTTTCCAAGCTGAAGAATCAAAATCTACTTTAAAGAAGGCCAAGAACAATGGCATATCAGTATGAGTGTCACCTACAGGTTCTCTTTTAAAAACAACCCTCTTTTTCTCAAGGGGACTTTCAGTGTCACATGGTCCTCAAATCGTTGACATAGGTCTTTCCCTCAGCATGTTAACCTCTCACGCATGGAAGATTGGCTGTGCTAGCCACATGCCTGACCTCACGCATCCAAGATCTCAGCAATTTATTGAGCTTCCAGTTTGCACCCATTATTCCTGCCTCCAGGAACTCACAAGGGACTTAGAGAGCCAATATGTAAACACATGAAAAGTCAATTCACTTTAACAATGACTCATCCACACCTACTATGTCTGGGAATACACTAATTTCTGCAATATAAAGATGAATTGGTTGTGTATGTATGCCAGGAAATATATGCAAGGGTTCTCCAAATATAATAATGAAAAAACTAGGCACAGTAAAATTATCAGTCAATGAGGAAAGAATAAACTATGATATAAACATTTAGTAGAATGCTATAAATAAGTAAGCATTAATTCACTCTGTTTGAATATATCAACATGGGTACGTCACAGAGACGTAATGATATCTAAAAATAAACTACATTGTTACCTTTTATATAAACACAGACCATACACATGGACAAATATTTGTAATAATAATAATGATAGCTAACATTTATGCAGAACTTAATACAAACTTTAAAAACATGGATAAATTTTATCCTCACAATAACCAGACTCTATTATTCCCATTTTTCAGACGAAGTAAGTAATTTGCTCAAAGTCACATGATTAAAATGTAGCAGCACTGACCCCAGCATCTACGATCTTCAATGCCATGCTATATTGCCTTATGAAAGCCTGAGACTTTCAATGGGCAGGATATTCACCAACTTCATAATGATAATTACCTCCCAGGAGGAGGAAGAAAAGTGGTGTAAATGGAACGGCTTTTACTCTACGTATAGCATATTATTTCTTTAAGAGAAAAAAGAAAACAGACCTCTAGCACATTTAATATGATATTAAAATTTGCTTCCCCTCAGGTGTCTCTCATTAATTTTTTCTTATTTTTCTAAGTCTAAAATATGCAATGAATTGAAAACTTTTTTAAAAAAGATAAATAAGAAATGGGCCTTATGGTGGCTAAGGGAGATAATTATGAAAATCAAAACTATATATTGTATATTGGTGTAATGTTATTGCTATATTTAACATTTAGAGCACTTGACTGTTTACAAAATACTACTACCTCATACATACATAGACCTGGGACAGGAATAAGACAAGCGTTTAATAATTTTATGTATAAGCAAAATGAGACTGAGAGAACTTAAGTAACCTAGTGCAACTATTAGTTGTTGAAAAGCCAGTTTTGTTTGTTTGTTTGTTTTTGACTTACCCAATGATGATGACAACAGCACTCCTCTCATCAAGAAAGGTGCAGAAACATGTCAGGCATGCAAAAGTGCCTACTGGAAAGAAATACAACGGACAATTTACTAACTCACCCACTTCTTTTTGTGCCAAAATAGACGCCTCTTTTTCTCTTCTTTATCAGAAATCATTAATTAAAGCATAAGGAATAACTCCATGATCTTTTCTTTTCCATCTCTCCAACATGACTACAATCACACAGGAGAATGAGAAGAGGGACAGATGAGGTAATAGAATTCATGCTTTGTTCTAGACCTGAGCTGTTCAGTACGGCAGCCACTGGCCACATGTGGCATTGAGCACTTGAAATGTGGAGAGAGTGTCTGAGGAATGGAGTTTTAAATTGTTAAATTTACTAATTTAAGTTTAAATGTAAACATTGAACTAGTATAAAATACATTTTCAATTAAATGCAACTTTGTTAATTTTCAAGACATATTTCACTTCAACATTTGCTTCATGTAAGATTTTATGGTGGCATTATTAGCATGCACATTGGACTTGTATATCTATATCCTTTCTAGTATTACACATAGAAGCATCACCAATCAAGTAAGACTTAGACATATCTAGTTGGTGTCAATGGACTGATTCAGATGGAATGATTTTTTTTTTCTATGCTAGGTTGCAATATTATAATGTGTTTATTTGAATATCATACGTAAATAGCATAAGTTTCAGTGATCCTGACAATACATGATTCATTAAACTCAATGTTAACATGAAATTTTAATGTGTCAACTCTTTCAATTTTATAAATTGACCTCCCCAGTAATATACTTTATGGAATTTCTTTTCCTCCAGTGCAGGGTACAGTCTAGGACAATGTACTGTATTAAGTTATCATATCTCTTTAGTTTCCATTAATCTGGAGCAGTTGCCAGCTTTGTGTCTCTTTTATAATATTGATATTTTTGTAGATTAAAGCAATGAGTCATGTTTATAGTCTCTTTTTCTCACCTGGAATGCCTTTTAAAAATATTTTACCTCGTTTTTATTCAGATTTTGAAGAGTGCTTTGCAAATGGCCTTTGGGGTTCATCAGGGCTACCATCAGGACATAAATAGCCATACAAATAATGATAGGGTGTATGGAAGGGGTTTTGAAACTGTAAGGCCTCCTGTGGTGAAGACAAAGAAGATGGGAGATGAGGCTTGAGGCACAGGCCCTTTGGAAGCAGAGAATGATGGAGAAGCTGTTGCTATAGAAGAAAACTAGCAAAGAAAGGAGCTGTCAATTCTGGTAAAGTTGTATATATGGGTGGAAAAGGTCTGGGTGTCCTGGGTCAAGGCAGATTCATGAGAATTGAATTGAGAAGAAAGAAGAATTGAGGAAGGAAATAAGAAAGTAAGAATTGAGAAAAGAACTGAGGAGGTAAAGAAATTATACAGCGCTTAATTAAAGCAGTTACTAATCTTAATAATGAAGCTGCATCACAACTTTCTTAAATGCCTGGTTATCACAGGTAGACAAGTCTAATAGATGGCCTCATTGTTAATTTTGTAAAGGATTTCAGAGGCTGTGAGGAATTTTTCTGAATGTTAGAAAGTAGGTAGAAAAAATCAGGAGGCCTGTCACAGACGAAGTTACCAAATGAGTGATTCAAAACAAACAATACTGTTTAAAATAAATCCAACTGCTCTCTTAAGAGATTCGATCTAGCTAAAGGGAAGGTTTTGCCCATTCTCCGGATCAGTACGGATTTGGGTGTGGCACATCCTTCTCTAGTACTAAGAAAGAGATGTCACTCATCTCAGTAAAAATTCAATATCCAAAATGGCATTTGTTACAAAAGAACCTAGGGAGTTGATGGTGTTACCTTCTCTGATCCATTGGTGCACAACCTTTCCCCATTTAGCCGTGTCTTTAGGCCAGCGTGGCAGTCTACATTCTTCATGGAGAATGTACTATCAGTAAACAGATCCGGAAGCAGCTGGAGAACCACCTTCAATAATGATTTATTCAACACCAGGGAGGCCAGCCCTACATCATCCAAGCACCTCTGGCACTGATGCACCCTTAAAGGAAATTACCAAGGAAAGCTCTCACGGCCCTCTGTATGAAATAATAAAGGACCAAGATTGTATATTAATAGAAGCACCCAGGAGGCTGCCAAGTAAGGGTCCCAGCTAGGGAGGATCAAGATAGGGAAAGACCTGGGGAGATGCATGAAGCATAGCTTGAGGAAGGGCCAAAAAACAATCTACTACAAGACTCAGACGCTAAACACAGAAGGTTCTGAAGGAAATCTCTGAGAAAAAAAAAAAAAGTAAGTTACTCAGCGAATGGCTGATCAAAAAGCTCATAGGAAAACCTGGACCAGAAACAAACAAACAAAATATATCCAAGTAAACTTGGGGAGGACCAGTTTGGGTAGAAAGGCTGTATGTGGGTTGTCTTTGGCTGGCTGCCTACTATCCACTGCCCACTCCTGGAAAGTCTCATACTCACACGGAAACAAAAAATATTACACTCAGTAGTCAGGCATGTCATGTGAGTCCCTTGTGGGAGCTTTCCTTCCTAGATCCAAGGATTGAGCTGATGTTAGAAGCTCATATTACATGGTTGTATATGCAGCAGAGATAGGCTTTGCCCTTTAAGGTCTTTGAATCCATAAAACTATTTCAGATAGCTTTGCCCTTTAAGATCTTTGAATCCATAAAATTATTTCAGATGAGAGAGACACAATCCTGGTGTCTTCTCTAGTCTCCCATCCTCTCTTTAACCACCCGTGTTTCAGAGACTGACTCTAGAGGTGAGACTGGCAAGCTCCTTGGGGAAAATACCAAAGCAGGTTATGGAGATGGAGACCCAGTCTTCACACTTCCCCTGCTACTCCTCCCATGGGATAGGAAGGCCAGATGACCTTGACATGATATTGGTCATTTGTTTGTAAAACAATCTCAAACAGAAGAAGATAGCAAACAAATTTTTCAGCTGCTCACACCCAGCATCATGGACAAAACTTGGCAGAATTCTCAATCCACAGGAGTAGCCCAAAGCTGACAACAAGTTGAGCACTGGTTGGAAATGATTCGAGAAATGACAGTGGGAGTTTTGCTCCAAGAGACTCCAGCCACAGATTAGCAATGATCCAGAGGATAAGAATGTGAGAGAAGGTAAATGTTCAGGGAAAGAGTGAAGACCAGTGACCCCTTCATCTCCACAACTATAATCAAGCAAGATCTGGAGTCAGTCATCTAGAAAGACTCAAAAGCTAACTGGATATCTGAGTGATCTAGGTATTCTAGTGACCAAGGGATGCTCCATTCCACAAAGAGGTTGGTTGCTGAAGATCCCAGAGAGCCATACTTCACAGACCATTTGTCAGTGGGTTAGTGTGAGTTGAAAGTAGAGCAGCAGTTCTAGCCTCAGGGGCACTTGGAAGTGTCCCCTTGAAGTAACTCTGGCCTCAGATAATTTTGCTTCTAAGTTTCCAGAGTTGCATTCCAGTGGAAATATGGCAGCTTCCCAAGTGTTTTAGGGTCACGTGGAGAACAGAAGCATCCTGGGAACCATGAGCCCTGGATCTTTAAGCCTCAGGCACCAGAGAAGAGCTAGGATAAGTATTTAGCCACAGTGGAAGAGAAAGTATCCCAGAACACTCAAAGCAGAAGACTGAGCAAGGGAAGCAGGGTTGGGAGCCACTCACACCAGAGGAAAGAGGCATTATGCTCAGGGCAGGGAATAAGCAAACACCCTTATAAGAAGGTACCCCAGCTCTTGCTGCAGAAGGAATATGCTTCTCTAAATAATAAAATAAGAAAAAGGATGAGGACTAGGTTTCAGTGGCTTTATCTTATGAAAATAAAGCAAAGAACAAGAAAGTCTCTTGTAAAAAATTCATGTCATTGTCAGTCTCTGTGCAGGGTTCTGGCCCTCACATGCTTGACCCTAGAGACCAAACTGAACTGAGGCACAGACTTTACATAAGGGAATAAAGTGAGTACAAGAAAAATCTCTAAGCTCAGGTAAGAAGAACCAACAGAGGGGCCTTCTTGTGATTACAGGCTTCTGCCTAACCTGATCAGGGGAAAGTGATCAATGCCACAGCCTGCAGCCATCAAGGAGGCTCTGTCCCCACAGTTGCCATAGCAGAGACAAGTGGGCAAAGACCAGGACAGATATCCCAGAAAAATAATAAAATCCAAGCATCAGCAACTTTGCCTGAGCCATCTTGTTTCATGACCTCCAGGGAGCCTATATTCCCAGACAGACTCCGCCAGCCAGGGACAAGAATGCTGAGAATCTCAGGCTGCCGCCACCACTACCTAGGGTCTATCTTTGAGGATGAGTCTCTTTTCTCAGCCAGAAAAGTCTTATTCATTCACTCTTAAGAGGAGAAATTTCCAAAAGAAATGTCAGTATAGTTACAGAAAATATGTGAGTTCACAGACTAGCACCTCCCTTGTTTCTCACAACCAAGGATGTTTATTATTTCCAAACAGGTTGTTTTCTCCTGTAGGTGAGTGGTGTCTTCTGTCTGTGCCGTGTTTGGGGTCTAGCTTTAGGGTATCTAAGAGCCTGTGCTTTGATAAAAGAAAGGATTGGCTTTAGTTTCTGCTGAGTGCCTGCTTTGGCTTCTCAAAGGTTACCAAGGTCATGGAGGTTGGTTAATGGCAGCATTGTATGTCCATCCTCCATTCTAGGTCCTTTCATTTACACCTGATCACACATCATACGTTTTAACTTCTTTATTGTTTTGTAATACTGTCATCTCTTCCCAAAAGAATTATTTTTAAAGTCTATGATAAAAGCATTAAGGGGCTTACTGAAGGGAGAAAATTAAATAAAGACCTAGTCACAAGACCTACCTAAACCAGAATTTCTCTTACTCCTCATATAGCGATAGGAAGAAGGTGGAGTTACATAGATAGAATAGGGTCAGCAATTCTTCACTAATACTCTAGAAAGGGCAAGAGACAAAGTAGCTTTATACATCACAAGTGTGGAAACTGAGGGTTTCAGGGTGATTAAGCATAAGTTCATGACTGTAGGGAGAACTCCATGGCTTTACATCTTGTGGTAAGAAATAGTTGGCCCTTCCCAGAGCCCCCCTTCCCTTCTTGATGAAGCTGATGTGGACCTGCTTCCCGCCTCTTAGTTTTGCCTTAATGAAAATGTGTTGCAGCCTACCATTCACCTGTCATCTGCCCTTATATATGCCCTAGAGAAGTGGAGAACACAAAAGCTGCAGTTCTGTGTGTATGTAGCAGGGACACTCTCAAGTAGGCTTCTGTGGGTCTGTTTACCTCCCACACCCAAATGAAAGTGGCTCATGCTCAGTGGCCCTGGTCACAGATTTACCTCTCTTCCCCTTCCATCTAAACACCAGCAATAACACAGACTCTGCATGAGTGGAACATATGCATGAATATGTGTGTGATAACCTGGGCAAGCCAACTGCTGGCCATTAGGAAATCAGGTAGGGAGTGGTGATAAGCAATGTCCCTGTTCTGTTCCTTCTTCCCCAGTTGGCAGAAGACGTAAGAAAAGCAGAAGAAAGATCCTAGCAAAGACAGGAGGAGAAGGAGAACTCACTGTTTATAGGCTTGGGGAAAAAAAATCCCTGTATATCCTCAAATAGGATGTAGATAATTCTTTTGCCACTAGTTTAAAACTGGATTCAAAACTAGAACCATGATCATTGATTCCTGGCCAAGGCCGACTCTCTCATCCCATGACAGTGCAGCCCCAGAAGGAATCAGGGACAGGAACATTCTCCAGAAAACAGTGATTTTTACATTTATACTAGTAGCTGCTGGCCAGTAGATACAGAGAACACAGAACAGGGAAGGCAGTGGTTGGGGTGTGTATATGTAGGAAATATGGAGGATATTGCTATGATAGACACTGGACCAGCCAGGACAGAGACTAGGAACAGGGCAGATGCTGCTTAGAGATGGCTCATCTTTGTCTGGGAGGAAACTGTATAAGACAATGATTTCTCCCCACTGGGTGAGTATCTTGAGGTGGGAGACATTTCCACAGAGTCTCCTCCCAGAGCCTGGCTTGATGACATTATTGCAGAGCATAATGTTCTCTCAACCATAAAAAGTGAGAGTGTTTACTGTGAAGACACACAGTGCCTGGGGAAAAGATAAGGCAGAGAGCAAGAAGAGGCTGGATATGGAGTAATTGGAAAACAGGCAAAAGAGTGAAGAGAAGAAAGAATGGCCCAGATTGTAGGAAAGAATAGAAATGTTATCATTCACCCTTTTTGCCCCTCAGACACATACAAATCCTCATTCAGGTCTTGTCTCCCTGAGTCTTCTCAAGTCACTTGTATTAGTCTGTTCTCATACTGCAATAAAGAACTGCCCGAGACTGAGTCATTTATAAGAAAAGAGGTTTAATTGACTTACATGGATGAGGAGGACTCAGGAAACAATTATGGTAGAAGGGGAAGCAAACATGTCCTTCTTCACATGATAGAAAGAAGGATAAAGGCCAAGAGAAGTGGAGGGAAAACCCATTATAAAGCCATCATAGCTTATGAAAACTTACTATCACAAGAACAGCATGAGGGTAGCTACCCCCATGACTAAATTACCTCCCACCAGGTCCCTTCCACAACAAGTGGGGATTTTGGGAACTACAGTTCAAGATGCGATTTGGGTGGGGGCACAGCCAAACCATGTCATTCTGCCCCTGGCCCCTCTCAATTCTCATGTCTTTATAATTCAAAACATAACCATGTCCTTCCAACAGTCCTCCAAAGTCTTAGCTCATTTTAGCATTAACTCAAAAGTCCGACTCCCATCTGAGATGAGGCAAGTCCCTTCCACCTACAAGCCTATAAAATCAAAAGCAAGTTAGTTACTTCTCAGATACAATGGGGATACAAGCATTAGGTAAATACAGCTGTTCCAAATGGAAGAAATTGGCCAAAACAAAGGGGCTACAAGCCCCATGCAAGTCCAAAATCCAATAGGGCAGTCATTAAACCTTAAAGTTCCAAAATTATCTCCTTTGAGTCCATGTTTCATATTGACAGCACACTGATGCAAGAGGTAGGCTCCCATGGCCATTGGCAGCTTCACCACTGTGGCTTTGCAGAGTACAGCCATCCTCCCAGCTGCTTTCATGGGCTGGCACTAAGTATCTGCAGCGTTTCCAGTTGCATGGTGCTAGTCATCATTGAATCTACCATTCTGGGTTTTGGAGGAAAATGATCTTCTCACAGCTCCACCATGCAGTACCCCAGTGGGGACTCTGTGTTGGGGCTCTAACCCCACATTTCCCTTCTGCACTGCCTTAGCAGACGTTCGCCATGGGGGCTCTGCTTCTATGGCAAACTTCTGCCTGGACATCCAGGCATTTCCATACATATTCCGAAATCTAGACAAAGGTTCCCAAACCTCAGTTCTTGACTTCTGTGTACCCACAAGCTCAACACCATGTGGAAGCCACCAAAGCTTGGGGCTTGCACCACCCTCTGAAGAAAAATGGTCTTAGCAACATTGGCCTCTTTTAGCCACAGCAGGAGCTGAAGCAACTATAACATAGGGCACCATGTCTCAAGACTACATAGAGCAGGTGGGGGCTGGGCCCAGCCCAGGAAAGCAGTCAACTTGAATTTCTTCTCTGAAAATGGATTTTTCTTTAATACCACAGGAAACTTTTTACCACAGGAAAATTTTGCAAATTTTCCAAACTGTTATTCTCTGATTTTTTTCAAACATAAGTTCTAATTCCAAACCATATCTTTGTGAATACATAAAACTCAATGCTTTTAATAGCATCTAAGTCATATCTTGAATGCTTTACTCCTTAGAAACTTCTTCTGCCAGATGCCTGCCCTAAATTCTCTCTCTCAAGTTCAAAGTTCCACAGATCTTTAGGGCAGGGGCAAAATGCTGCCATAATCTTTGCTAACACATAGAAAGTATCACATTTATTCCAGTTTCCAGCAAGTTCCTTATCTGCATCTGAGACCACTTCAGTCTGGACTACATTGTCCATATCACTATCCACATTTTGGTCAAACCCATTCTAGTCTCTGGGAAGTTCTGAACTTTCCAACATCTTCCTATCTTCTCTTGATCCCTCCAGACTGTTCCAAACTCTGCTGTTACCCAGTTCCAAAGTCACTTCCAGATTTTTGGGTATCTTTAGATCAGCACCCCACTACTCTCAGTACCAATTTACTGATTAGTTTGTTCTCATGCTGCTATAAAGAACTACCTGAGACTGGGTAATTTATAAAGGAAAGAGGTTCAATTGACTTGCAGTTTCGCACGGCTGGGGAGGACTCAGAAAACTTACAATTATAGCAGAAGGGGAAGCAAACACATCCTTCTTCACATGATGGCAGGAAGAATGGCCAAGCAAAAGAGGAAAACGTCTCTTATAAAACCATCAGATTTTGTGAGAACTCACTCACAATCATGAAACCAACATGAGGGTAACCACTTCCATGATTAAATTACCTCCCACTTGGTCCCTCCCAGGACATGTGGGGATTATGGGAACTAAAATTCAAGGTAAGATTTGGGTGGGGAAACAGCCAAACCATATCATGACTACAGAGCACACTGGTGCCATCTTGGCAGAAGAGTTCATGGGCTTTTCCTTGAGCATAAAAACAACATCTGCATGGCTGTCTTTAGGCATGACATTCTACTTGGAAAAGGTGACCTTAGAATGGTGACATCTTCCACCCAAACTTGATGACAACGTGTAAGATTTTAACCTATGTGCAAAGAGTTTAATCATCAGGGTGGAAATGACAGATTGTGATCTTCATTTATTTGGCAGAGCCTTGCAAGATTTTTCCCTAGAGATGTCTGCAACTCATGCACCACAGATGGGTCCTGTATTTTGTGCTGATAATTCAGCCCTGTATCAGTCCACTGAAGCCTAAGTAGACAATGTCATCAAATAGGTTCTCATTCTTATTCACTTCCATGTCATCTGGGTCAAAGCAGCTGAAGAAGTTGAAGGACTGAGTCAGGTGCTAGAGACAAAATTATTTTGAAGAGGTTGACAAAGTAAGCAAAGGCGCTGTAGGAGTCTCCATGAAAGCTGCCCAGGACAGTTCTCCTGGTGGCCTGAACTGATCCGGTTTTCCCCACTTTCTTGCATTTCTCAAGAATAACTGGAGAATATGCTGGAAATGCACATTCTCAAAAAAGGGGGAACCTAACTGGAAAAGCCTAGTGATATGGTTTGGCTGTGTCTCCATCCAGATTTCATCTTGAAATGTGGTTTCCATAATCCTCACATGTCATGGGAGGTTCCTGGTGAGAGGTAATTGAATCATTGGGGTGGTTAGCTTTATGCTGTTCTCATCATAGTGAGTCAGTTCTCACAAGATCTGATGGTTTTATAAGGGGGCTTCCCCATCCCTTCACTCTGTACTTCTCCTTAGTGCTGCCATGTGAATCAGGATGTGTTTTCTTCCGCTTCCACCATGATTGTATGTTTCCTGTGGCCTCCTGAGCTCTGCAAAACTATGAATCAATTAAACTTCTTTCCTTTACAAATTACTCACTCTTGGGTATGTCTTTATTAGCGGCATGAGAATGGACTAATGCACGTGGGCTCTGTTTTGGTACCTCCACACTCTGTAACAGGATGTCCTTCAATGCCTTAGCCCTGTGGGTCTTGTGACCACCAAGATATAAAAACCAGAGCAGGCTACCTTTCAGAGTCAGGCAGTTGTTGTGCAAGTGTAACACATGCAGTCAAATCTCCAATCACCCTGGGGTAGCTTTCCTGAGCCTTGAGGACCAGCTCACAATGAATCCTAGGCTTCTGTTGTCTCTTGCTGCCTATCTATAAGTGACTTCATGCAACTTGTGTATGGTGGTGTTCTAGATAAGTTAGTAAGGAGTTCACAGTGAACCTGTTTCACAGTTGTAATGAGAGTAGGTGAGAGCCACTTGTGAACCACCACTGGTCTCTCCAAAGTGGTAGAGAGAGTAAAAGCCAGTGTAGTTCATCCTGACTCCATTCTAGTCTCTAGATCTCCAGAGATAAACTTTGTTCCTAAAGACAGCAATCAAAGCCTATAGCCATGAAAGTTTGGTTTCTGCTCTTAATAATGTATTTAATAATATTGCACATCAGTCATTGTATTTGATTCTCCCAATTTGAAGTTCAGAGAAGCTGAGTTACCAAACAGATGGAAAATCCAGGACTAGAGAATTCAGAGCATGAGACTCCCAGGCCAGTGTTCTTCATCATAAGCCCACACAGTCAAGACAATCCTAAGCAAAAAGAACAAAGCTGGAGGCATGACACTAACTGACTTGAAACTATACTACAAGGCTACAGTAATTAAAACAGCATGGTACTGGTACCAAAGCAGAGATATAGACCAATGGAACAGAACAGTGGCCTCGGAAGCAATGCCATACATCTACAACCATTTGATCTTTGACAAACTGGACAAAAACGAGCAATGGGGAAATGATTCCATGTTTAATAAATGGTGTTGAGAAAACTGGCTAGCCATAAGCAGGAAGCTGAAACTGGACCCCTTCCTTATACCTTATACAACAATTAACTCCAGATGGATTAAAGATTTAAACATAAGAACTAACACCATAAAAGCCGTAGAAGAAAACCTAGGCAATACCATTCAAGACACAGGCACAGGAAGGACTTCATGACTAAAACACCAAAAGCAATGGCAACAAAAGCCAAAATAGATAAATGGGATCTAATTAAATTTAAGAGCTTCTGCACAGCAAAAGAAACAATCATTAGAGTAAACCAGCAACCAACAGAATGGGAAAAAATTTTTGCAATCTGCCCATCTGACAAAGGGCTAATATCCAGAATCTACAAAGAACTAAAGCAGATTTGCAAGAAAAAAACAAACAAACCCATTCAAAAGTGGGCAAAGGTTATGAACAGACACTTTTCAAAAGAAGACAAATACGCAGCCAACAAACATATGAAAAAATGCTCATCATCACTGGTCATTAGAGAAACGTAAATCAAAACCACATTGAGATACCATCTCATGCCAGTTAGAATGGTGATCATTAAAAAATCTAGGGACAACAGATGCTGGAGGAAATGTGGAGAAATAGGAACACTTTTACACTGTTGGTGGGAATGTAAATTAGTTCAACCATTGTGGAAGTCAGTGTGGTGATTCCTCAAGGACCTAGAAATAGAAATTCCATTTGACCCAGCAATCCCATTACACAGGCACATGCATGTTCATTGCGGTGCTGTTTACAATAGCAAAGACCTGGAACCAACCCAAATGCCCATAAATGATAGACTGGACAAAAACATGTGTCATATATACACCATGGAATACTATGCAGCCATAAAAAATGACGAGTTTATGTCTTTTGTAGAGACATGGATGAATCTAGAAACCATCATTCTCAGCAAACTGACACAAGAACAGAAAACCAAACACCACATGTTTTCACTCATAGGTTAGTGATGAACAGTAAGAACACTAGGGCACAAGGAAGGGAACAACACTCACAGGGCGAGGTGGAGGAGTGAAGGGGAGGGGAGGGAAGGGGGGCGGGGAGGATGGGGAGGGATAGCACTAGGAGAAATGCCTGATGTAGGCAATGGGGGGCCGGGGGGGCAGGGCACGGGGATGGAGACAGCAAACCACCACGGCATGTATGCACCTATGCAAACAATCCTGCAGGATGCAGGATGTGCACATGTATATAATAAATATAATAAATAGAGCCCAAATATAATAAAAAATAAAAATAAGTCCACAGACAAAAGAAATCTCAACAAGAGAGGTGCTGGGTTAAGAAATCTGAGTGACTGGCATTGGACTACACAGTAAATCACTCTTGGCTTTCAGATATTCTCTTTTCTTGAGAAACATGTGGGATGAGGCAATTAGACAGGACGTACACACACAGGATGACAAGAAAGCAACTTATGCAAGATGAGGTGCAGTCACAGTTCAGGTGGGATCCCACGCCCTCACTCTGCCTCTAGCACCATTTCCCCTTCCCTGACTCATGACTATGTGAGAAAGCAGGAGAGCCGAAAAAGCAGGAGAGCAAATTATCTGGAGTCTAGATAATTGCCAAATACCTTGTGTACATACCAATGCCACACAACTTCAGAGGGTGTCATTCATTCACATTTATAGAATCACACCCCAGGAAATTAATTGGCCTAAATCAGAACAAGAATGAGGCTCCCTGGAGTCAAACAACTTCAAGTTCTAAACTCCAAAACTAGTATCAGGACAATTAAGATGCATGAATGGCTGGTACCTTGGAGATGGAGTGGATACAAGGTTCTCAAAGTCCAACTCCTGGGACATTAGATTTCTCTCTTGAGTAAGGTCCTGCCTACTGCAATTCCTAGAGAACATCTCAAAGTTGGGAGTTTCCAATAAGAACTGAAATAGACTTTTCAGGCTCAGGAAAAAGCCCCAGGAGGCCTCACCTCTATTGGCAATCTAATATGATAATAACTAGGCCTATTTGGTCATTAAAAATTTAAATTAATTATAATAAAATAAAGGAAAAATTCATAGCCTCAGTCAAACTACCCATATTTTACTTGCTCAATAGCCACATATGCCTAACAACTGTTACATTGGGTAGTGCAAACATAGATGTTCATCCTTACAGAAAATACTATGGGACAAAGAACTCCTATTAGTCCTGGAATCCAGAATCTAAATTAGCCTCTTATTTTCCTGTGATTATAGGATATTTGTGGGTATCATTAGAGAGGCCACGCAGATGTCTGCCAGCAGGAGAGACCTGAAATGTACAGGCTTGAGTGGTCAATGCCTGAGAGTTTGGAACAGAAGAGGAGGGCCCTCTAGAAATGAGCTCTAGGGACAGTGTTTGTGAGGAAGAGGTGACAAGTTCCATTAGTGACAGGATCCCATGTGGAAGCAACTTCTCTAGCAGGTCTTCTGTCTTGTGTTGTCACTAGAGAAGAAGTCCAGTTGGGTGAATAGAATCTTTTATTTAATGAGCACAAAATTGAGCTTATTTGAGGACAATATTGTGTAGATTGTCAAAATGTTTTTCTTATCCACATAGGGTATATTGGAAATACCCACCACCTGTTCTCTATGTCAAGAAGAAGAGAATTTAGCCACATGAACTATATATGCAGTCCATAAATTAAAAGCACTTGACATTTTCTATGACACATCTCAATGATAAGAATCATCCATTGTCCAGTAAATTGGGTTATACTGAACACTTATATCCATTAGCTGAACTGTCATAAAGACAGATTGTTGGAATTGCTACTTCTAGTCCTAAATTCTGACCACTTTGGAAACAGATAGACTTTGCTCACATAGCCCATAACAGATCTCTGCCTGGGAGCCACCATCAGCATTTTTTCTTCTCTCTTTCTGTGCTTCTCATTGAGTGCTAAAGAAATGCTATTAAGCTAGAGAAAGCTGTCAGATCCCCTGCAAGATTAAATGAACAGCTCAAGAGAACAAAAAGGCAAAAGAAACTCTGCTCTTGCAGAGGCACACATACTTTGTCTTGCAGCTGTCAGGAAAAGAGGAAGTTCCAGTGCCATAAGTAAAAATGGGTATGTTCTTCAGCCATTTAATGGTAAGATTTTCTTAGAAAAGTACAACTTTCTCAAGTATGTCCATTTAGACACTTTGGGAAGAATATTTCACCAAAAGGAATTTGGTGTGTCTTTAAATTGTTTCTGATAATATGCAAACTCTCCCAAACAAATATGTGTTTTCCAGGAACTCTAAGTGCTTTGTAGCTGCTCCAGTTATTGCTGGTGCCAACCTGTGAACATATATATCTCCTTCAGGATAGAACAGCCTTCCACTTACTCCACAGACCAAGAATACTACCTTCAATACCAACCCTATTCCCAAAATATATGTCTTCCATTCAGGCCCAGCAGAGGGTCTAAAAGATGATGACAGAAGGTATTATTTTCTTCCAAATGATTATATTCACTTTGATGACACAGCTGACCTTTAAAATTATGCATCTCTCATAGGTGCCTGCTTCTCAGTCTCCTCTGCTGGTCCCTCCTCAACGTGTAATATCTAAATGCTCCAGAGACAAGTCCTTGAGTTTCCCCTGGTGATCACCTTCTCCAGGCAATCTCATTGAGGCCCCTGCATTTAAGTCCCATGTATGTACTAATGACTCCCAAATTCAAACCTTCAACGCCAGAAGACATCCAAAGTTTAACTCCAGGTTTTCCCGTCATCAATATGGTCCTCTCAAAGTTTTCCCCATCCTAGTTAACGGCAACTCCATCTTCCAAATTCTCAGGCCAAAAATGTTAGCATAATCTTTGAATTATCTAGTGAAGTACTTCACAACAAAACTCTTCAGAAACAAAAGTATGTATGTACACATATGTGTGCATGCATATGTATATATGTTTTTTCATTCATATATATATATATATATGTATACACCCACATTTGACCCTTGAACACACACACGTATTTGACCCTTCAAAATGTAGGGGTTAGGGGCATCAATCCCTTGTACAATCACAAATCCATATACAACTTTTGACTCCTCAAAAATTTAACTACTAATATCTATTGTTGGCAGGAATCCTTACTAAAAACATAAACACTCAATTAATACATATTTTGTATGTTATATTTTGTTTGTTTCTAGAAAGTAAGCTAGAGAAAGGAAAAATTTATTAAGAAAATCATAAGGAAGAAAGAATATATTTACTATTCATTAAGTGGAAGTGGATTATCATAAAGTTCTTCATCCTCATCTTCACGTTGAGCAGGCTGAGGAGGAGGAACAGGAGTAGGGGATTGTTCACCTGTCTCAGGGGTGGCAGAGGCAGAATACATGGAGGCGGTGGAAGAGGAGGCAGGAGAGGCAGGCAAATGCTATGTAACTTTACAAAAATAGACTGTCATTATTTTTTTGCTTTACATTTCTCTAAAAATGGTTCTATAAGGTACCAACCCTTCTGTCACTGCTTTATTTTCAGTGTGAATATCATAGAAGGGTCTATGTCATAAAAGAAATCAAAAGCAGTCTTGAGTAATTGGAATCTTCCTGTCTGACTGCCTAATGTCAATTTGTTTTCTAACACTGCTTCTTCTGTGTCTTTTTTCTTATTATCTGGCGCTGGCTTGGAAACACTCATCTCCCTCAAACCACTTTCTGTTAATTCCCCTGGGTGTAGTGTCTATTCGATCTTAAATTTCTCCAAGATCCATAGCTTGAAACCCTTCATCTGTCAACCTGTTTTGCGATATCTCTTTCATGATTTTCTTCATTGGCTCTGTCATAAATCTTGTGAAGTCATGCACTACATCTGGATACAGTTTTATCCAGCAGGAATTTATTGTTTCAGGCTTGATGGCTTTCAAGGCTTTTTCTATAACCATGATGGCATCTTCAATGGTGTAATCCTTCCAGGCTTTCGTGATTTTTTTTCTATCAGAGCTCTTTTCCATAGCATTGACAATACTTTCCGTAGATACCCTGTGTAATGAGCCCTAAAATCAGTGGCCACTGATCTAGAGGTTAAATTTGAGATACTGTGTTTGGGGGGAAATAGACCACTTCAACAGTTTATTTGAGGTTATTTGAGGACAATATTGCGTAGATTGTCAAAATGTTTAGTTTTAAACTTCAATAGTTTAGTCTTGAACTCATGGTGTTCTGGTTGGCCAGGGGCATTGTTCAGTATCAGAAGAACATTAAAAGACAGTCCCTTTCTGGCAAGGTACTTCCTGACATTAGGGACAAAGCATCAACACACAACCAGTCCAGAAAAAGTATTCTCATTGTTCATCCTTCTTGTTGTACAACCAAAGACTGGCATCTGATGTTCGTCTTTCCCTTAAAAACTCAGGGGTTAGGAGCTTTATAAATAGGGCAGTTCTGATAATAAAGCCAACTGGGTTGACACCAAATAGTACAGTTAGCCTATCCCTTCCTGCCTTAAATCCTGGTGCTTGATATTTTTTTCTTAATAATAAATGGATTTTGTGGCACTTTTTTTCCAAAATAGAGCAGTCCTGTCTGTGTTAAAAAACCTGTTCAAGCAGATATCCTTTCTCCTCAGTGATTTTCTTAATGGTGTCTACAAATTTGTCTGCAGCCTCTTACTTGGCAGAAGCTTCTTTTCTTGTTATCTTGACATTGCTTAAGACAAACCTCTTTCTAAAATTATCAAACCATCCTTTGCTGGCATTAAATTCTCTAGCTTTAGATTCCTCACCTTCCTTTTGCTTTAAGTTGTCATATAATTACTTTGCTTTTTTTCACATCATATTAGAGTCTATATATATGCCTTTTGTATACATTCCTGCACCCACATAAAAGCTGCATTTTTAATATGAAATTAAATGATATTTCACAAAAGGTGCAAAGTTTTCCTGCATGCTGGTGTGCAACTTCATGAATTTTCTTTTCTGTTTTTACAATGGCCCATATACTTGATGCATTTATCTTGAAATAGTGGGCAATCACAGCTACAGATCTCAATCTGTGGTGCATATCAATCAATTCAACTTTTTTCTTGTAACGTCATGACTTCTCTCTGCTTCTTGGGAGCACTTTCAGCATCATCAGTGGCACTCCAAATGGGTCCTATGGTGTTATGTAAGATTTACAGTATTGCACTAAATACAGTGAAAAATATGTGAGAACCACGAGAATCACTTCTAATTGCAATAAGCATTTTACTGAAGAGACAAACTGCTTATGCAGAGATTATTAGCATTACAGAGTATTTTAAGCAGATATTGCAAACTTGAGCTCTCCATAATAGCAACAGGAGACAGCTACAAAATTATTACAGTAGTACAGTATGTACTACAGTTAATTTTATGCACTTATAAATCAATAGTGCCTCTTTATCTTTGTTTACATTTCTCTTAACTAAATGACACCATGTAAAGTCTGTGTGTGCATAATACCTGATAAAATGCAACTTTTTAAAAAATAGATTTGTGTATATTTTATGGTAGTAAAAGATAAAATAGAAAAATGTCTACATATATTTTATCCACCCATGATATACCTAGCTTCCTAATTTTTTGATATTTCTAGGCTACAAAATTTATTTGCAAGGCTTTTCAAATTGCTGCAAATCTCCAAAAAATGTTCCAGTATATTTACTGAAAAAATTCCACATATAAGTGGACTTGCATAATTCAAATCGATGTTATTGAAAGGTCAATAATGTGTATTTATATATATACACATACATTTGAAGAGAGAAAGAGATTACTTACTGATTTCCATAGTGTAAATGTTCTCTCATTTTATGTTTTTAAGCTACCACTGTGACTTCACTGTGAGATGGCAAAATCAGCTCTCTAAGCTGGTGTGAGCTGGTTCTAGCACACTGCTGAAGACTTGCCTCTTTCTCTCACATCTACATCCCATTCAGGAGTAAATCCAGTTGGCTCTATCTGCAAACTATGTCCAGAATCATGCCACTTAGCCCCTCTTCTGCTACCATTCATGTTCAAGTCACTATATTGTCTCATCAGGTGTTTTAGAATAACCTCCTAAATGATCTTTGACCCTACAGTCTAATTCTGAGTCAGAGGGATCATTTTAAAACATGAATCATGTCACTCTTCCACTCAGAACCCTCCATTAGCTTCTATCTCATCAGCGTATGTGAAAGCCATTAAACAGTACTCTATTTCTATTGTATTTTTCTTATCGTTTTTTCACACAGCAACTTATTAATTTACCACCTGTTACCTGCTTTAAATCTCAGAAATATAAGCTTCATGAGGCCACAGATTTTTGTCCTTTGTGTCTGAATCCCCAGGTCCCAGAAGAGTGAATAGACATAGAGTAAGCATTCAACAAATAACGGTTAAATGAATGAATATAATAAGTGAATCCTACCTCTTGACTCCTTTGACCTGGGTTGCTCCTCGTTTGCATCCTCCTCATTCCTGAATCTTACCTGCTCCCAACCATAGTGTGTCCGGCCTCATTCCCAACCTAGATCACTGTCCTTCACTGCTTTAGACCTCACGCTTCTCGCCCCTACTTATCATCCACTTCCCATTCTGCCAGTTTTGAGCTACTTCACTGCCAGCCACAACCTGGCATAACACATGAAATAGTTCTTTTAGGCTGCCTCCCAGCTTCTTCATATTTTTAGAAACCTGCCCAAAATGAATACTTATATAATCCGTTTGCTCACATATATCTGACACTACTAGGATCACTAAAAACGAATACTTTAGATGAATGATTACATTTCTCGTACATTAAGCAATATATAATCTAAGTAAAAGCTAAGTACCTATCATCACCTGGTACAAGTACATAAAGGGCAATTAGTGGGAAATTATCAGAGTGATGATAACTAATATTTATTGAGCTCTTACTGTATGTTGGATGCATTGACTGTGTTATCTCATTTTACATCTTTCCATGTCCACTTTGTCAACTTAGAGCAAGAATATAGCCTTCCAATCAGAATCTTCATTTTCCCCTTGTTCTCTTTCAATATTATTTTTCATGCTATAGTCACTCTGACTTTAAAAAATATTTAAAGACACTCCAGAGCCCTCTCATCATACTCAACATAATACAAACTTTTTATCAGTATCCAATGATAATATTTAGCATCACTGGGTGCTTACTGTTTTCAAAGCTTATTTGAATGTTTTATATAATCCTGTTTAGTGCCTTCGACAAATTTCTGATGTAGAAAAAGCAGACATAAAGAGATTAAGTGATTTGCTCAGTGTCATGAATTTCATAAACCGAAGAGCTGGGATTTGAATCCAGTCACAACCACTCTGCAATTCTGTCCCCTGAATGAGTGAGCTGGCCAAGGATACTACCTTACCTCTGTCTACTACCACGCCCTCCACCTGCTGAGCTAGAGCTCACTACACTGCAGATGTACACACTCTTTCTGCTCCTGGAATACATAAAACGTAATGATCTTCCTCAGCAAGGCTTTCCTGAACCACCCCATCTAAAGTTACGCTCTATCTCTCATTTTCCTTCACATGGTTAGTCACAAGTTATGGATTTACTTGTTTGCTTACATATTCATTGTCTTTCTCTACCACCATCATACCTATTTTCTTCAAAACAGCCTATACCTGGAACTCTCTGATTCGTAATAAACATTGGTTGAATCCATTTGTGAAATTTAGCGTCATTTAATATTCACTACAAACCCTGAGGGAGGATTTCTCTTAATTGACAGAGATAGTAAATAACTTGCCCAAGGTCAGAGAGCTTATGAGTGGGGAGGCCTGGATTGCAACCCCAACCTTTCTAGCTCCAGAACACCAGCAGGCTGCACTCTCCCCAAGGTGCTCAGGATTTGAGGACCCTAAACAGGGAGATGACTAGAGCAGCTGGCAGATGGGCTTAATAATCTCCTCTATAATTATCTGCAAATTTGTAAACCTTGAAGTGAAAAATAAACCCTCCCTACTCAAGCTTCTTTTTAGAGTAAAGACTGAATGACCGAATGAAGCCTCATCTCGGGGGCCGCACTGAGCAAATCACAGTGCAAGGAGGCAGCTAATTGCTCAACCTGATTGCAACTGCTAATCACAGTCACAGGGAAAAAAGTGTCGGGAATTAATTAGGCAAGGACCTTCTGAACAGCAGCAGGAAGCCTCCAAGTGACCTTTATTTACAGTCAGTTAAACAGAAGTGTGACTAAAAATGCCAGGGAGCAAATCAGATTATTAATATTGATTGCTTAAAGAAAATGAATAATTTAGAAGCCGAGTCAGAATAAATATCCAGTGACAGAGATGAAACAGCACGGCATCCCGCATTTCTAACATTCATCCGTCATGCAGCAGTGTCCCCTGCTCAGAAATTGAGAATTTTCACCCTCACAAAGCACAGTTAGTTTCATGACCCAGCATGATTGCCACCAGGAACTGTTCTCATTCAGCCAAGCATGGGGGAAATCCAGAGTATTGAATTTAAGCTTTTGTCAACACTTTGCATGGTAAACTAATTACAAGTTCATGGAAGGTTTCTTTTCCATTTTTATTAATGAAACATCAGCTAAAGAAAGTTGGATTGCATTTTCTGTACTAACTGAGCAAGGCTCAAGGATTTCCATTTTTGATGTCAATATATCTCCTGTAGTGCATATAATACAGAAGTTTTCAACAAAAAGGGCAGAGGTCTCAGATTGTTTATAACTAAAGATTTTCAGAGGTTATCTCCAATTTTCAATAAAAGTTGCCTTTTATATACTGGAGTCAATTTTACACCACAATTCACCAGCAACATACCTCTATCCTAACACTGGTGATAAGACAGATATTGAACACTTATTTATAGCAAGATCTTGACTAGGTACTTTTGAATTATATGGTTTTCTTTAAGCAGTGATTTTTGAAATTTTTGAGCCATGTTGAAAGTTTAAGTTATACTTAAAGTTGTGCTCTAGTACCTGGAAGTAGTAATTAAATTTCTTAGTGGAGAATTATTGCTATAATTAAGTTTTTGGGCAGCAGATATTAATAGTTTTGCTGAAGGGGGAACATTTCAGAACTACTACCGTGGTGGAAAATTCAGGCATGTTTACTTTGGATAAGACTCAGAGAAATTAAGCTCCATTACCATCAGATTAATGTAGCAAATTAACTGGCCATGTTCAAGGCAGTCACAATTTCTATACGACAGTAAACATAATTTGTAAACCAATCAATAAAGCAAATCAAATCACTCATTTTCTCTAGGCATAAATATTCATTTATGCCTATATTAATTTATGTCATTCATATTATTTATTGAGCATATTAGCATTATCTCATACACATATAAGAGAAATAGATATTGAGGTGAAATATTTTCCATTTCTACACAGTGAAGAGAATTGAATTTTTCCCCCTTTTAAATACAGTTGTTTAAAGTGCATTCCTTTAATACCAGACTTTACAGTGGGATATCACTGCATAATCTCCCCAGATGTTGTTCCATTTCTTTGCAGTTGGGAAGGAACCAAATGTAAGCCTCAGCCAGGTTGAGATTCACTTCAAACGTAAACTTTTGACATGCATTGGTCTCATTCTATTGCCTATCAGACTTTAGTAAATATAGCCCAGCTAAATGGTTTGACCAACCCTAAGTAAGACCCATGAACAACACAGTTAAGTTCTTCTGGTCCAAAAAGAGAGGCACTAATAGTAGTAAGTCTGCACCAAGCATGGCTGCAATCTTCTTATTTGGCTGATTATTGATTTAAACATTGAGGGAGTATCTTTCAAACATGAACGAATTATCGCTTCTCTGTTACAGATGAAAGCTCACAATAACATTAATTCTATTCTAAAAAGAAAAAAGATTGATTATTTCCTAGTAACAGGAATCACCACTCATTTTTACCTGTTTGAAGGACAATAAAAGGTCATCTGGCTATGCATCTATCTGGTTCCATAGACTTTTTTTCTATGATAAATTAACTAAATATACCCCTCCTGGAAAGAAAGGTCATATAAAAATTCGACTCCTCAGTCTCCTACGGTCAAATACCAGTATGTCAAAACTGCAGACTGATCATTTTCTGATGGAAGAATTCTCCTTCTCTTGGAATGTAGCAAGGAAATAGAGGCCAGTAAGAGGTTTGTGTTTGTCCCACAAATCTGAAAAATATCATCACTATTTATAGACAGTATCAGTGGTCCCCAGCTTTTTTGGCATGAGGGAATGGTTTCGCTGAAGACATTTTTTCCATGGAAGGTAGAGGGAGGTGGGGGTGGGATGTGGGGCTGGGGGGTGGGTACTTTAGAGATGAAACTTGTATCTCAGATCCTCAGATCATCAAGCATTAGCTTAGATTCTCAGAAGGAGCAGGCAACTCTCACACGCACAGTTCACATTAGGCTTGGTACTCCAATGAGAATCTAATGCCATTGCTGATCTAACAGGAGGTGCTGCTCAGGAGGTAATGCTTACCCGCTGCTCACCTCCTACTGTGCGGCCCCATTCATACCAGCCCACTGGGATTGAGGATCCCTGGGCTGTGTTATACAATTTCTACTATCTCTTCCTGGATGTTAGTTTGCTCTTTTTCAAAATATGCAAAACTGATGCTCAAAGGAAACGCGACAACAAAATGCAGAGAGCTATAATTAAATGCCAGCATAAAACCTTAATCACATTTAGTGTTAAAGTAATACAGTTTTTATTGAGGTATATTAAATGATTCAGGTAGCTGGCAGGTGGGTTACAAGTCATTAGATTGTGAGAGGATTTTATGGGTTATTGTTTACATCTAGATACTAGCACACTGACTGTGGCAACCATTCTTCCCCAAAGCAATTTTTATTTTCCAAAAAAAAAAAAAAAACATGACATGCAGAATTATGGTCCTGCATTTAGATTCCAAAAACCTACCTAAAATGGGTCTAGACCATGGCTAGAAAGCAGAGCTCACTTTTTCTGATTCTCTTCTTATTTTCAGGAAACAAAATGAATCAGGTTCTTTGGAAAAGCAATAATGTGAAAACGTGTGTCCTTTAATACATGACAGCTATTGTTAAATACACGACAGTATGGCATTTTTAGATGTCTTCCTTTTGCTACTAGTGGGTGGTGATTTTCACATTAATGGTATGTCATTTGTAGTGAGGATGCCTGGCTTTACATGCAGATGTGCCCTATTTCTTCCCATTATGGAAATCAAGTAAATGATTGTAATAATTCCTGGTATCAGATTATAAAAAAAAAAAAAACAGCATCTTTAGAATTTGTAAATGTGATGTTTTTATTTTATTCCTTTGTTTATACACAGATTAAAACATGATCCCTCATGGCTGCAGTTTATAACTGAATTGAGTGTTCTGAGGCTGCCACAGAGCAATGCAGCAATGCTTGAGTGACTTGGGAACAGAGACAACACCCGAGGAATAAATTTTCTCCTTGATCTTTCACCATGGTCTTGAATCTTTTGATAATGTTGAGAAGACACAATAAATATGATATTTTTTAATCAGCAAAGAAACATAGCTGACACTACACTGCCTGCTGCAGAAAAGAAGAATTTTTCAATGTTATTTGAAAAATTTAGGTGGGAATATTTTTCATATAATTAATTTCATCTTAATTTGCTTAACTTTCTGTTAAAGATCATCAGGTTGGGAAAACAATATATTTCTTTGTCTTTTTTATCCCCTTGAAGTCTCAGCATAAGTTAGAACTAGGGAAAAGTGATTCTTTAGCACTTTGCATTCAAGTCACAACTTCTTTATTGGGTTCCAAAAGATCCCTGGTCTCTAAGCTCCAGTGCTCAGCTGCCACTGCGTATGTTGCTGCTGCAAACTGAAAGTTGCAGAAATAATCATTCCCTATGTTTTCAAGAGGCCATGTTTAAAGCACTACTTGACACATCTCATTTTTTTAGGTAGCTTGCATTTGTATTGCAAAAACAGCAGAGCCAATAAAAATCTAAGATATTTTTCTGTTCAATGTTGAATATTATGAACAATCCTTACTATCATTGCTAATAATCAGAACTTTTCAGCCTAAGGTTTTGTATGTACTTTCATTTCTAGAATGAAAACACAAATATAAATTAACACAGTATGGTAAATATGAAATATGGACACCTTTCCATGTATGTGATTTTAAAATGTATTTTGTATTTACACTCAAAATTATACCACTTATTTAAAATCATTAGCGGCTTTATTCACCTTTTTCCTTCTGTGATCTTGCTATTGATTATTTCCTAAGCATACTTTTAAACAAAAAGTCAAAAGTAGAAAAATGATGTTTTTAATTGCTTTACTAACATATAGAATACATGCTACTTATCTAAATTCAAGGGATATATGAGATATCTTCATACAGGTAGAAATGGCTCCAAGCTTAGATTTCTATGATCTTCTACTTGCTCTATTACATAAAGATAAGACTGTAAAAATATAGCTGCCAACCAATATTTTCCAAAGCTAACACAGAGAAACGTACTTGAACACGGTTGCAGCCAGTGACAGAGTAAGACTCCATCTCAAAATATATATATATGTTAATGGAAGACAGTCTGGGCAGAGTTAGTTGACAGCCTGAAGATCAAATTATCATTTAGAGTTTGCTACCGTTTTCTTTCAAAAAAATTATTCATAAATAAGGATATCTTCCCAGAAGACCCATATGTGTTTTGTTGTTTTGTTTTTTGAGGAAAAAAAAAAAAACACTTTATTTTCCCATTCTGAACTTCTTGATTGTAAAACAGAAATAGAAAATGTTACTAAATTTTAAAAAACGTTCTAAATAAGGTCTTAATTCAATAATCATCACCAGACTGAATTTCAAAACTTTTAAAGATTTTTGTTTCTATGTTAGAAGGAGAAAAAGAGAACATTGCATTTGAATATTTTAATGGTTTTATAAATCATATTTATGTTTAAATTTGAATGCAAAATGTAGAGAATTTCAGGTAGAATAGAATTCACTAGCAATAGTCTCCTTAGCTAAGTTTTAATCAGTGTGGAAGATCTCCTATTTTTTGTGGCTTTGCTGAGTTCAGATGATGTTGGTGGATTCTGAAGCAGGAAAGTCACTATATGTTTCTTTGATGTTTTTCTATAAATTTCTTTTTGCCTTCTTAATAGCCCCTAGACACAAGGAAGTGACCAGAATGTCTGTATTTGATTATTATATAACAATTCAGTTTCTGAATATTTCAATGACCTAATTTCCTTCTTAACAAAAAGATTGTAAGTGTGGTCCATATAAAATTTACTTTAAAAAAAATACCTTGTTGTGAACTGCTTAGAGATGAAAAAAGCTATCCATGACTAGATCCATTTGGCTCTTTAAAGTAAAACTTTCCTTGATCAGGTACTCAGCTACAAAGCTGATCCTAGAAATTCATGTGGGGAATGTTTGCCATGTCACAATTCATTTTTCATTCACGGTTGAGTTTCAACAAATTCATCTTCCTTTATCAAGCCCATTGAACATCAACATGATTTCAGTTTTAATGCTTACTAGGTTTGGCTGTATTGATAAGCTTTATAAAATAATTCCTTCAATCTTTCATTCAATTATCTTAAATTTTAGTGAAAAGTGTGAAAACCAAAAAAAAAAAAACAAAAAAAAGAAAAACAAATGTTTATAATACCAGGTATGGCAAATTGGCACTACTTGGAATTTTTATGCAGGCTTAATCATCCTGTATGAAGATTATGGTTCAAAATGCCTATAGTTCCCACAAAAATAATTCACACATTGGAGAATTATTTACCATTAGTTGGCACATTTAAGAAAAATTCTCTATCTGATAATATATTTACTCTCAATTGAGGTTGTGACAGAACTGTGTCTAAAACTTTACAAATGTCTTAACTTGAGAGGAAAAATAAGTTTTAAGAGCTAGCTGACTAATTAATTGATTGTTTATTGTGAGAGTTAGCATAAGAAATAACAGAGAACTTGGTATTAGTCCTACAGACAACAGAGGGGAAGTCTGTGAGCTATGGACTGTGAGGTGATGGTACCCATTAGACTTGACTGATTACTTGTGAGAAGCAAGAGACCAGAAAGCAAGAGTGAGATTTGCCAGTCTTTAGATTTGGATAGCTGAAAGGAAAATAATTATATAAGTAGAAATACAGGAACTAGAGGAATTTGGGGATATTATAATCAGTTCAGCTTGGAATCTTTGAGTTTACCTAAACTCCCATGTAAGACTATGTAGATGAGAGACGGTAAGAGCTGATCGTTTCAAGATGTTGAAGCTGGAGATAGAGATGAAGTAGTCATCTATATTTATATTTATATCTAGTGATTGAAAATAAGGAATAAAGAGTTTTTAAAAATTACCCAGAATCCTTCTACCCAGAACTAATCAAATAATATAACACATGCCCCAATACTTTTACCATACACACATACATACATGAACGTGTTCTTTCAGCCACTCCCTTGCATGCATAACTATTTTGTTTTGAAAATTGGTGAGAGAGAAGCTGAGATGTTTTAGCATCACCATTGTTCCAAAGCACTAGAGTTAATTTGTCACCTTGTAATTGCCACCAAATTGCAATAAGAGTAACTAGGAGGAAAAAGAATAGACTAGGAGAGTACTCTTGGAAATTTAAATATATTAAGTGCTAGCAAATAGTTTTTTTAAATCGCATCTTGATTCAAAGAGAATTTGAGGGAAAAAATGTAATGCAATAACATCTCTGTATTTCTTAGGTTAATACATCATATCAAAATTGTTTCATTTCATCCCTTCAGGGAGAATCAGGGGAAGATGGCCGAAGGGAAGCTTCTCCGGAGTGCAGCTACCATTGAGTGAGACAGAATCAGAGCGATATCCGCGTCTCTGAGCGAGGTACCGGTTTTGTTTTAAAGGGACTGGTTGAACAGCGGGATTAACCCCCAAAAAAGGCAGCGAAAGCAGCCCAAAGGCGTCTAGCTGAGGCAAGGCGGGGCAGTGCCCCACCTGGAAAGTGTATCAGATACGGAGGATGGGAGTGGCATCACCTCCTTGGTTCTCTGAATCAGATATAGCAATTCACTCTGAGACTTCAGCAGCACACAGACCAGGAAAACGCTGCCTTGCTTAGAACCACATGGAGTCACAGACCCGGGCAACAGCCCAGACCTGCAGCCCCAGCCAGAACAGTGCCTTGCTAATGCAGACCAGGGCGGAGATTGGACTAATACCAAGAAAGCTTGCAAACAGAACTGCCCGTCCCACAGAAGGGAGAGTTGAAAGTGGGGAGGAGGATATGACCAGACAGGCCCTCCCCAACAAGATCCAGCAACTGGAGTCCCTCTCCCGGGAGAGTTTTGCAGTTAACACATCCTCCACCTGGGAACAGTGGGCTAGGCAGAGGGAAAGAGCCCGCTATTGGGAAGGCGGAGCTAACTCCAGCAGTATGGAAACCAGGCGGAGAACAAACAGCAGCCTGGGCTGAGACCAAGGCAGCCCAGCAGCGCCTCCACAGGCAGAAAGTGCACACTCTGTCACAAGTGGCACACTGACACTTGTGTTTAAAAAAAAAAAAAAAAAAAAAGCCTCATACAGGAGAAATATCCCCAACTTTAAAAGAAAGGATGTCCACTCAGAGAAGATTGGAGGAAATCAGCACAAAAAGGATGAAAACGTGAAAGTCCAGAACTCCTCTCTTCCCCAGAGAGATCACAATGACTCACCAGCATGGCAACAAAGCAGGTCAGAAAACAATTTTGACAAGCTGATAGAAGTAGGCTTCCGAAGATGGGTAATAACAAACTTCTCTGAGCTAAAAGAACATGTTTTAACCCAACGCAAAGAAACTAAGAACCTTGGAAAAAGATTAGATGAAACGCTAACTAGAATAACCAGCCTAGAAAAGAACATAAACGACTCGATGGAGCTGAAAAACACAGCATGAGAACTTCGTGAAGCATACACAAGTTTCAATAGCCAAATTGATCAAACAGAACAAAGAATATCAGAGATTGAAGATCAACTTGATGAAATAAAAAGACAAGGCAAGAAAAGAGAAAAAAGAGTGAAAAGAAATGAACAAAGCCTCCAAGAAATATGGGATTATGTGAAAAGACCTCATCTATGCTTGATCAGTGTACCTGAAGAGGACAGCGAAAATGAATCCAAGCTGGAAAACACTCTTCAGGATATTATCCAGCAGAACTTCCCCAACCTAGCAAAGCAGGCCAACATTCAAATACATGAAATATGAAGAGCACCACAGAGATACTCCTCAAGAAGAGCAACTACAAGGCACGTAATTGTCAGATTCACCATGGTTGAAATCAAGGAAAAAATGCTAAGGGTAGCCAGAGAGAAAGGTCAGGTCACCCACAAAGGAAAACCCATCAGACTCACAGCAGATCTCTTGGCAGAAACCCTACAAGCCAGAAGAGAGTGGGGACCAATATTCAACATCCTTAAAGAAAAGAACTTTCAACCCAGAATCTCATATCCAGCCAAACTAAGCTTCATAAGTGAAGGAGAAATAAAATCCTTTATGGACAAGCAATTACTGAGAGATTTCATCACCACCAGACCTGCCTGACATGAGCTCCTGAAGGAAGCAGTAAACAGAAAAAAACATCCAGTACCAGCCACTACAAAAACGAACCAAATGGTAAAGACAAACGATGCAATGAGGAAACTGCATTGACCAACACGAAAAACAAACAACAGTAAAAAAATGTCAGGATCAAATTTACACATAACAATATTAAGGTTAAATGTAAATGGCCTAAATGCCACAATCAAAAGACACAGACTGGCAAACTGGGTAAAAAGTCAAAACCCATCGGTGTGCTGTATTCAGGGGACCCATCTTGCAAGCAAAGACACACATAGACTCAAAAAAAAGGGATGGAAGAAGACTTACCAAGCAAATGGAGAACAAAAAAAACGAGGGGTTGCAATTTTACTCTCAGATAAAATCGACTTTAAACCAACAATGATCAGAAGAGCCAAAGAAGGACACTACATAATGGTGAAAGGATCAATACAATAAGAAGAGCTAACTATCCTAAACATATATGAACCCAATTCAGGAGCACCCAGATACATAAAGCAAGTTCTAAATGACCTGCAAAGGGACTTGGACACCCACACAATAATAGTGGGAGGTTGTAACACTCCACTGTCAACATTAGACAGATCAACGAGACAGAAAATCAACAAGGATATACAGGACTTGAATGCAGAACTGGAACAAGCAGACCTAATAGACATCTACAGAACTCTCCACCTCACAGCCACAGAATATACATTCTTCTCAGCCCACATCACACCTACTCTAAAATTGACCACATAATTGGAAGTAAATCACTCCTCAACAAATGCAAAAGAACGGAAATCACAACAAACAGTCTCTCAGACCACAGTGCAATCAAATTAGATCTCAGGATTAAGAAACTAATCAAAACCACACAATTTCATGGAAACTGAACAACTAGCTCCTGAACGTTGACTGGATAAACAATGAAATGAAGGCAGAAATAAAGATGTTCTTCGAAACCAACGAGAGCGAAGACACAACATACCAGAATTTCTGGGACACATTTAAGCAGTGTCTAGAGGGAAATTTATAGCAATAAATGCCCACATGAGAAATGAGGAAAGATCTAAAATTGACACTCTATCGTCAAAATTGAAAGAGCTAGAGGAGCAAGATCAAAAAAACTCAAAAGCTAGCAGAAGACAAGAAATAACTAAGATCAGAGCAGAAATGAAGGAAATAGAGACATAAAAAACCCTTGAATAAATCCAGGAGCTGGTTTTTCAAAAAGATAAACAAAATAGACAGACCACTAGCCAGGCTGATAAGAAAGAAAAGAGAGAAGAATCAAATAGATGCAATAAAAAACAATAAAGGGGACATCACCACCAATTCCACAGAAATACCAACTACCATTAGAGATTACTACAAACAACTCTATGCACATAAACCAGTACACCTGGAAGAAATGGATAAATTCATGGACACTTGCACCCTCCCAAGCCTAAACCAGGAAGGAGTTGAAACCCTGAATTGACCAATTACAAGGGATGAAGTTGAGGCAGCAATTAACAGCTTACCAACCAAAAAAAGTCCAGGTCGAGACAGGTTCACAGTCGAAGTCTGCCAGACGTATAAATTGGAGCTGGTACCAATCATTCTGAAATTATTCCAAAAAATACAAAAAGAGAGAAACCTCCCCAAATCATTTTATGAGACCAACATCATCCTGATACCAAAACCTGGCAAAGACTCAACAAATAAAGAAAACTTCAGGCCAATATCCATGATCAACACAGATGCAAAAATCTTCAATAAAATACTGGTAAACCAAATGCAACAGCACATCAAAAAGCTTATCCATCATGATCAAGTAGGCTTCATCCCGGGGATACAAGGCTAGTTCAACATACACAAGTCCACAAACGTAATCCACCACATAAATAGAACCAAAGACAAAAACCACATGATTATTTCAATAGATGCAGAGAAGGCCTTCAACGAAATTCAACAGCGCTTCATGCTAAAAACTCTCAATAAACTAGGTATCAATGGAACCTATCACAAAATAATAAAAGCTATTTATGACAAACCCACTGCCAATATCACACTGAATGGTCAAAAACTGGAAGCGTTCCCTTTGAAATCTGGCACTAGAGAAGGATGCCTTCTCTCTCCACTCTTATTCAATACACTATTGGAAGTTTTAGCCAGAGTAATCAGGCAAAAAAAAAAGAAATAAAGGGTATTCAATTAGGAAAGGGGGAAGTCAAATTGTCTCTATTTGCAGACAACATGATTGTATATATAGAAGACCCCATCATCTCAGCCCAACTCTCCTTAAGCTGATAAGCAACTTCAGCAAAGCCTCAGGATACAAAATCAATATGCAGAAATCACAAGCATTCCTATGCACAACTAACAGAGAGCCAAATCACAAGCGAATTCCCATTCACAATTGCTACAAGAAGAATAAAATACTTAGGAATACAACTAACAAAGGAGGTAAAGGACCTCTTCAAGAAGAACTACAAACCACTGCTCTAGGAAATAAGAGAAGACACCACAGATGGAAAAACATCCCATGCTCATGGTTAGGAAGAATCAATACTGTGAAAATGGCTATACTACCCAAAGTAATTTATAGATATAATGCTATCCCCACCAAACTACCAATAACTTTCTTCACAAAATTGGAAAAAAAACACTTTAAACTTCATACGGAACCAAAAAAGAGCCCACATAGCGAAGACAATCCTAAGCAAAAAGAACAAAGCTGGCGGCATCACACTGACGGACTTCAAGCTATACTACAAGGCAACAGTAATCAAAACAGCATGGTACTGGTATCAAAACAGAGATATAGACCAATGGAACAGAAAAGAGGCCTCAGAAGGAACACCACACATCTACAATCATCTAATCTTTGACAAACCTGACAAAAACAAGCAAGGGTTAAAGGATCCCCTGTTTAATTAATGGTGTTGGGAAAATTGGCTAGCCATGTGCAGAAAGCAGAAACTGGACCCCTTCCTGACACCTTACACTAAAATTAACTCCAGATGGATTAAAGACATAAACATAAGACTTAACACCATAAAAACCCTAGAAGAAAATCTAGGCAAAACCATTCAGGACATAGGCATAGGAAAGAACTTCATGACTAAAACACCAAAAGCAATGCAACAAAAGCCAAAATAGACAAATGGGATCTAATTGAACTTCAGAGCTTCTGTACAGCAAAAGAAACAATCATTAAAGCAAACTGGCAACTAAGAGAATGGGAAAAAATTTTTGCAATCTACCCATCTGACAAAGGGCTAATATCCAGAATCTACAAAGAACTAAAACAGACTTAACAAGAAAAAAACAAACAAACCCATCCAAAAGTGGGCAAAGGATATGAACAGACACTTTTCAAAAGAAGACATATATGAAGCCAACAAACATATGAAAAAATACTCATCATCACTGGTCATTAGAGAAATGTAAATCAAAACCACATTGAGATACCCTCTCATACCAGTTAGAATGGCAATCATTAAAAAATCTGGAGACAACAGATGCTGGAGAGGATGTGAAGTGGGATCACTTTTACACTGTCGGTGGGAGTGTAAATTAGTTCAACCATTGTGAAAGACAGTGTGACAATTCCTCAAGGATCTAGAAATAGAAATTCCATTTGATCCAGCAACCCCATTACTGGGTATATACCCAAAGGACTACAAATCATTCTATTTTAAAGACACATGCACATGCATGTTCATCGCAGCACTGTTTACAATAGCAAAGACCTGGAACCAACCCAAATGTCCATCAGTGATAGACTGGACAAAGAAAATATGGCACATATACACCATAGAATATTATGCAGCCATAAAATACAATGAATTTGTATCCTTTGCAGGGACATGGATGAACCTGGAAACCATCATTCTCAGCAAACTGACACAAGAACAGAAAATCAAACACCACATGTTCTCACTCATAGGCGAGTGTTGAACAATGAGAACACTTGAACACAAAGAGGAGAGGATCAGACACTGGGGTCTGTTTTGGGGGGGCTACGGGAAGGATAGTGGGAGGGAGGATAGGGGAGGGATAACATGGGAAGCAATGTCAGGTATAGGTGATAGGGGGATGGTGACAACAAACCACCATGCCATGAATGTACCTATGCAACAATGTTGCATGATCTGCACATGTATCCCAGAATCTAAAGTACAATAAATAAATTTAAAAAAATTTTTTTTATTCCCTTCTTTATCCCCACTCTCTTCATATTTGCTTCTCTTTGGTTTTGGACATGATTTCAGCCAAGTTAAAACAAATGCTGATGATGATGATCACATAACTGGTTAGCAAATCAAATGTCTTTTTTTACATTAAGAAAGAGAGCTTGCTCTAAGTTAGTACACATCACAATTATATAATATAGTTCCATTTGGACCTGTGATATCAGTTTTAGGCATTACAGCCTCAAATTGCTAAGTCTGACAGGCTCCAAACAGAATTGTCATTCCCTGTATGCCTAGTGTAAGCACACAAAAAGTGAGAACAAAAATCACTCATGGAGGAAAATTACATGCAAATAAAAGGTATGAAAAAACTGTCTTGATATATGCTCCAATTACATAGTCTAGAAATACAAAGAACAGTGGGTGTGTGCCTCTCAAATCTCCAGTGAGAAAAACATCCAGAAGTTCACAAAGCTCAATTGTTTTTCCAAAATGTCTGATTAAGAAAATCAATTAACTAAGCATAATGGGCCCTGTGGAGAAATTACTTCATTTCATTGGAACAGGAAGAGAAAGTGTGAATCAACCCATTTTTTTCTTATTGCTTTACCCTTCCACATAACTATGAAAGAGAGAGAGGAAAAAAAGGAGAGAGAAAAGTAACAAAAAGAGGAAAAATAATAGGAAGATGTCTGAAAGATGCACAGAGGTGTCCTCACCTGATTAAACCTCAGCTACCAGTTTTAAAATGCAAACCTCCCAGTCTTTTATGTTTAGCTCCTGGGTAGAATTTTTCTCTTTGCAGTTACCACTGAGTTTTAGGGTCCTGGTCTCCCAAACTAGCCCTAATTAGGAACTGACCTCTCCAGATTACTCTTCCTTTATAGATGTGAAAAATAGATGAAATCTTTTCTTTTCTCAGTTTTACTGTTTATACTAATGGTGGCTGAAGAGATAAGTAGCAACAACACTTACCAAAACAAACACAAATTACAGCATTTCCAGAAATTTCCAAACTTTGTCCTAGTAATTATCTCAGATACTCAGATACTCTTGCTGATCTCTTTGGCTCCAAAGTATTAATGTAAGGAATTTTGCTTTCTTTCAGTCTCTGAACCTTCTCTAGATGATAAGGAGTACTTTGTTATTTCAAGTCCAGTTGATTCAGCAGAAATCCAGTTGATTCAGCAGAATGGCCAAACCCATTGTATTGGAATAGGTATGCATCCACAGAACCTTTTTGTAAACTTGATTTAATAAGAATGATCTGCATTTCTAGCAATTACAAAACTCTAACTTTTAGCTCTTAAGTGCCTCTGCTCTACAGGTTCAAAGTCATAGTAGGTCATTTTTCAACATGAAAGCTCTGACCTAGATAAAACAGAAACGACAAACTAGATACTTCTTGGACTTCAATTCCAGCATCATCAGATGCTGCATGAGTAAGCTATTTAATTTCTCTGTGCCTTCATGTATCACCATACAATAGGAATAATAATATTTCCTACCTCATAAGGATGCTGTAAGAATTCAGTAAGTCAGTACATTTAAAAGGCCCACAACCATATTTTCACACTGTAAACATTGTACCATTGCTATCATTGCCAAGATTTACCTTGGAACAGAGTATTGCCTGGCCTGCATTGATGTTATAGGATGAACTGTGTGTCCTCCCAAAATGTATATGAAGTTCTAACCTTTAGTACCTCAGAACATTATTGTATTTCAAGATAGGGTCTTTAAAGAACTAATTTAATTAAAATGAGGTCATTAGGGTGGGCTCTAATCCAACATGCCTGGTATTTTTACAAGAGGAGATCAGAAAAAAGACACAAGAAAACCCATGTGAAAACACAGAGAGAAGACATCTGCATACCAGGGAGAGAGGCGTCAGAAGAAACCAATCCAGCTGAAACCTTGATCTCGGACTTCCAGAGTCCAATATTGTGAGAAAATAAATTTCTGTTGTTTAAGCCAGGGGTCCCCAACCCTGGGCCGTGGACCTGAACCACTCCTCATGGCCTCTTAGGAACTGGCTGCACAGCAAGAGGTGAGAGGTGGGGGAGCAAGCATTAACCACCTGAGCTCCATCTCCTGTAAGATCTGCGGGGGCTTTAAATTCTCATTGTTAGCTGTGCATGAGAGGGATCTAAGTTTCGTGCTCCTTGTAGGAATCTAACTAACGCCTGATGATCTGAGATAGAACAGTTTCATTCCAAAACCATCTGCTGGCCCCCGCCTTGGCCATGAAAATATTGTATTCCACAAAACCAGTTCTTGGCGCCCAAAAGATTGGGGACCGCTGGTGTAAGCTACTCAGTTGTAACACTTTGTTATGGCTGCTCAGCAAAGTAATATAATTGGATTCGAGTTTTTGTCTGGGGCTTTCCTGAAAAGTCAAAAGACGTGATAACGGGAGACTCTCCTTTTCTACATGAAAAGAGTAGATGGCAGTTAAATAATACTGACCTCTTTAAAGAAGAAATAGATTATCCAATTGATGACAAAACCATCTTCCATTTTCTCACATCCAGCCCACTTCACACATTTATGTAACTCTTGTGGTACCATTGGTATTTATAGCACCTGATCTAAAGATCTAGCTCATTTTTGGTTATTATATACACTAGTTCTTATTCTTCCAAATTTAGCTGGACAATCCCTGGTGTAGAAAAAAGACAGCCAACCCATCGTGATGGCAACATAGGACCAGGGGGAGGAGAGGGGTGTTCACAAGTAATTACCTCTGTAATTCTACTTCTTTCTCTCCTCAGGAAACTTATCAAAATGCAGAAGGGTAGAAGTATAATTACAGGGAACACTTTAAATATCAGTAGTAGAATACACATTTTACAATTCAATTCACATTGTGTGTTTGTGTATGTATATGTGCATGTTGTGACTTTATATTTAAGAATTGCTTTCAACAGGATAGAAAACATTTTCAATTTTTAAACAAATTTGGATACCATGAAGTCACAGACTTCATTTTCCTGATTCTAACTCAAAACTCATCCACTTTTCAATGCGTGGCACATTGCTACCTCATTCCTTAAAAGCACCATCCTGTCTAAGGTGCCAATCGAAGGCTGTATCTGATGTGGCCAGTTGGTGAGGCTCTGCAGTCATTCCATGCGGAGCACCCTGTAATGAGGACGATTCCTGCTTGGAGGCATTTCTTTTCATGGATTGCAGCTACGACTAGAAGTATGGTTTATGTCTGCTGCTGGCTGGTCAAAGAAATACTGTCAGTTTTTTAATAACAAGCTGTAGGCACTTGCAAGGGAAAGGGAGAAAGGGAGAAAAAGGAGTGTGCCCAAAGTTATTTCAATGGGCAAGCTCCAAAGTATTCTAAGGTTAATACTGTCTAATTAATGACAGCACCAAATGGAGCCAAAAGCCTGAGGTCTGCAAATGCCTAGTAATGAGGGCTGGATAGATACACCCCACTCCCACTTTCCGTGTATGTTCGTAGGTCTGGCTGCAAAATGTAATTGAGATAAATAGGGTTTTCTACTCATTTCTTATTCTTTAATACTGAGAAAGTATTTGTCTATTCTCCTTTCTTACTTCAAAGAACCACATTCAATTAATTGTAGTAAATCTTATACCTGGTAGTGTCACTGCTAGAATCCATGACATAGAAACCTTCGAAGGGCATTTACAGAAGGAGAGGGAGACAGAACCCCACCATACATTCAGAACACATTCATCTCTTCACAGTTACAACTGATGAGCCCTAACTGTTGGGGTGGGCTGGAGGAGGGGGACTTACTGTTTTCAACTCCTTAAGCTTATGAAAACCACGGCTATCAATTCTTTAAAAAAAAAAAGAAAGAAAACGCTCAAATCCAAATTATTTTTTAAAGCACGCTGACCCTTTAATGAAAACAGCCAATAAGATAGGATCTGAAAACGAAAGACAGATTTTAGGAACAAAGGATTTTTTTCCTTGTGCTTTGTTTTCCCAGTCTTGAATTAATCACAGCTGTCTTTCCCCCAGCAAAGGTTATTTTTATCTAGCATGCTTTAAATTAAAACACAACAACAACAAAGGGAGCAATCTGATGTTCTTCAAGCTCCCAGAGCCCTTCCACAGAAAAAGAAGCATTCGCTCTGTGCAGCTAAGAATCCAGCTTTTAATTCTATCTTTTCTTGTGTTTACATAAACTTTCGTTTGCATTTCAGAAGCCTTATGGAAAGATTCCTGTGGCTGACCCCGGAGTAGTGGTGAATTTCTCCATCAAGTGAGTATTGATGAGCTGCAAAGTTCAGTGAACAGGAAAATTCTGCTCCTTTTATTGCCAATGTGACAGGTTACTTTATTACCATGCCTTTCACAGCAATTTAACAGTTACCCTGGTAACGGATTCAGTGAGGTAATGGGATCACAGGCATTGGAGCGGAGGCAGGCTGGCCGCTCGGCGCAGCCATCTGCTGGCTGCTGTTCCGAAGGCTGTCTGCCTGGAGGAGCCCTGACAGTCACGGGGCCTGCATGGCAATGAGCAGGTGAAACCGCAGGCCTGCCCTATTTAGCTGTACTCTGGTGATTTGTCTTTCTAATTCTATTGAAATAATCATCAGGATTTGTTTCTGATTAATTAACTAACCTTTTGGTAAAAAGATTAGATAACGAAATTGCTGCCTATTCAGTGATAATGAGATTTTTATTACTCTGTCAAAGGAAAAAAAGTACATTTATGTGTCACCAGCCGCTGTGTCAAGAGGAGAAAAAAAGAGAGATTTCAGTCTATGTCAGATGTGTATATTCCTCAACAGATGAAGGGTGTGCTTAATTCTGTAGGAACTCCCCAGTCTTGTTTGACACCTTTAGGAAGAGTTTTTCAAACAGCAAACAAAGTAATAAACACATTTAGGCCAACAGGCTTTTGGGGAGGGTGCTAATTTGTTTTAAAATGTCTCCTAATGGGAGAGAAACACTTGGGAGTCTGGGGAACTTGCCTGTACTGTGTGGGTGTATTTATGTAAGTGTGAGAGTGTGAAGAAAGCAGTAAAATCTCCGCGCGAGGCTTTAAAATGACATATGTAGACAGGCTGCTTTTCTTCCGCACTACAGATATGTCTTCGGCTTGCATTACATTTGTCTTCTGGCAGGAGCTGCACTCGGGCAATGGGAAGGGGAAATCATTCGAGCTTAGCAGGCTGGGAGGTCACCTGTGACTGTCACAGGTAGGCTGCCTTAGGAAATGAATTATTCTAACTGGCGGTGAGTAAAAAGGGAAGCAGCCCTTCTGTTTCACTCCAAGACACACAGCCGGTCGATTTAACCTTTTCTGTTAAGAAGTCACAGCTCAGTCCTTTGTTAAGGGGGACAAGGGGGACTTTCATTTTCTCACTCCTCTGTGTCTTCTTCAATGCAATGCTGTGATGCCAAAAAAAAAAAAAAAAAAATACCAACCCCGGGGAAAGCACTTCCCTTGGATAAAGAGATGCCAAATGCTCGAAATAGGCTGTGTGAGCCAGGCAGCATTGGAGAGAACAAAGTGCAGTATATTTCCAAATAAAACTTCAAAGAGCTACAATATTGTTTTAATTACTAAAACCTGAGGAGGAAACACAGTGCATGTCTCTTCCTGCAATGCAATAAAACAGAGGAGTGGGAGAAAGGGCCAAGTGGCGGGCTGGGACCCAGCTGAGCATTTTGTGAAAGTGTATTTGTGTCACAGTCTTTTCGGAGTCAATGAGACACTTATGTTTCTTGTGATATCCCGTGGCCTTGGCTGCCTCCGTTCGTGTGTGTATGAACATGAAAAGATTTCACATTCTAAAAATGGAAGTTTCTATTCTGAATTTCATATGGTTCACAGACAAGTTGAAACAGACCAAAGGAAAAAAAAAAAAAAAAAGAAGAAGAAGAAGAAGAAGAAGAATGTGCAGGGGATCAAATGTGAACATTCCAGAGCCCACTTTCCTGTCCTGCCTGGTGCTCCCACTCTCCATTCCCTCTTTATTCCAGTCCCTCCTGCACCTCCACTTGCCAGCTAACAGGCTCCATTCCTGATAACAGATGCTTGACAAAGAAAGAGAAATAAGACATTAAAAAAGAGTAGGCTGCTGCTGGGGGTGGGGATTTCTGATTGCTCATTGCCAATGGCTTTTTACAGGAACTTGCTCTCCCTGGCTCACCACCAAGACGGGGAAAGAACAGGGCGGGGGAGGGAGGCTTTGTCTTCAAACTCCCAGTGAAATATAGGGTTAATATTAGCAATTATTATTAAAATTAGCCAAATGTTATTAAAAGATCTTTGTATAGAAGAATAAGTATAGTTTTCCCTTTGGCAGACAATGACATCTGCAGCTCTACATTTTCATGAAATGACTATACTTAACAAAAACATTACTTCATTTTCATGGTATTTCTTTTGTGCCTAGGAGCAACCCTGTAATTGTTCACTTCAATTACAACATTACTATTTTAAACCGAAACCCATTTTATCTGCATGCCAGCTTTTTATTTGTTTTACCAACTATATCTATTTCCATTACTGCAAGGCTGATGGTTTGTCTCAAGAGGAAATCAAATCCATTAATTCAGAAATTTCAAGCCCGACTAGCTCTGCCATAAGCAGCATTTCTTATGCTAATAGCAAATGTGCTGAGACTGAAAGGAACTGACATGGCCCTGTTTTTTATCATAACTTAAGCATTTATGTAAGAAGGCAAATCTAATAGTAGTAGGAAACTGTAAGTGTTATTATATATAATTCACTTTCCTGAAATCTGGACAGGGCTCTGGTTTGTGTAGCCATGGTTTAAATCAGGCTGCCACAAGACTTTAACTCACCTGACTTTCCCTATTTAGCCAACATATGGCTTCACAACAGATACATGTAGCATGAAACTAGATTTGTGTGCATATGTGTATTTGTTTGTTTTACTCTCAACAATTTTTTTCCCCCTGAAAGACCGACTTTTGTCAAGGCAGGGAGAAAAAAAATTCATTTTGTATTCAGGGGATGTCTGAAACTTACCCATGTAACAGCACTAGCCTGAGACAAACCTGGGCCCTTCTGTTTCATTTTTAATACACTCTGTTTGGGTCCTATCACATGGTTTGTGTTCAATTAGACAGCTTGACTCGATAAAATCTGACTCTGACCCAGAAAAAAAAAAAAGAGAGAGAGACTGCTCCTGACTCCTGCATAAGCTTTTGCAGGCACTGTGACCTGTTTATGTCAATGGTAAAGTGTAAGAGATTCCTATCACAGAAACACATCATCTTCTGGGATCTAAAAAATACAGAAAGCACTTGAGGACCCTGGGCCTCCTTTGTCACTGCAAAGCCCTTCAGTGCTGTAAATCAGTCCTCATTGGGAGCTCTTATACACCAGCCGTCACCGATAAGCTTTGGAGAAGTAGACAAGGCTTTTAGGAATTGCTGAACCATGAAGTTGACCTGCTTAGGGTTTTGTTGTAGGCTATTAAATCCGGGATGGCCGTTTTAAGATGATTCCGCTTTCTTTTTCCCTTGGCCTGGTTAAGCAACTCTACCCCCACCTCATTATTTGACCGATTAAAAAAAAAATTAGAATGGAGCAACCTGCTGTTTAAGAATACTACCTTCACACATCCATTTAATGAGAGTGACTTATGCTGACGTAGTTTACGGGCTCAAGCAACTTGACGCTAATTTTGCAGCAAAGAAAAGATTTACTAACTGTACATACTGCTCTGCTTTTGTTGGCATGGGTACCACGATTCTTTCTCCAAAAACAAACTCTAAATCTTTTGTAAACATGTATTATTTGGTTAACACATTGTAAATGGATCCCAGTTGTGCAGCACAAGCACTCTTCACTATTATGTAAACAATTATTCACTGAAAGGCTTGCTTTAAATTGTAAATGAATATATTTCAGCTGTAATGTTGCTTTCAGACCTGCCCAGTGGTATAAATCTGGCCATTTGTTTTTTGCACTCTGCCTATTACTAACCAGTTAGAAATGTGCTGATTATTTGCACAAGCCTTTCACACTGCGGGCACAGTTAAATTGCTGTTTTATTTTTCCTGTGTTTGATGAGTGTTAACAGGAGCGCCATTTGAGGAAACCCAAACCAAATACAGCTCTTTAATTGGGGTTGGAGTGTTTGGGAAAAGCCACCCGGTGAGTAATTCCACTGTTTAATGTTTTAAAGTTCATCCACCTCACTATAGGACTTATGACAAGATTAATTAAAGGGAATTGACAAAAATGCAGGACCTTGCTCAGCCAACCCGAATAGCTTGAAATACAGTGCACCCAGTTGTGGGGGTGTAGATTATTTGGTGCAAGATCTGATTCCCTACTCTCTCTTTTAAACTCTTATCATTGCCAAACAGCTCCACGTTAAGACTGGGCAATTTTTAACTCAGTATCTACTCAAGAAAGCACAATCTGGAGAAAAAAAAAAGACACAGGCATCTCATTGGGCCCATGTGACTTCCTTTCCTCACAGGGTACGTCCTGTGGCCAATGAAAGTTTCGGCTGACTCAGAAATCCTTGTCTTTTTATTTCCCCCTAAACAGTCAATGACTCATTTTTAATGTTTCCCCATCCCTTGTGGTTTAATTGGGTTTCAGTAGTGTAACCTGCAGAGCTTGGAAAGCAGAACTAGTGACCTCAGATGGTCTCATTGGTGTGCACCAGAACAAGTGTAGTTTTATCTAGCCCTGTTGCTAGAACTGCAAAACTGTGTGTGCATTGGCTTCGACAGTGCTGACCTTAGATCAAGCCTAGGATAATGGGAAAAGCCCCAGATTCTGGCCCTGGATTTGCTCCTGATTTTGGACACTCATTTTACCTCTGTGAGTCTTGCCTATGGCATAGCCTGGTTGGATGGCACCAACCTTACTGTTCCTTCTAAAACTGAAATTCTCAGATACCTGTGGTGCATAATTCTACCTGCTCCTTCACATCTATAAATAAATAGAAGAGGAAGACTCAGTGATAAAAAGATATGGTATTTAACAGCTAAAAGAACGAGGCTCTTTATTTCCACATTGAACATTAGAAAGGAAATCTGTAGTTTTCTTGTTACTGAAAATTCTATAGAATTTAAATACAATAGGTATGCTTCCTTCTGTGGCTATTCTTTGCAGCTTAAATGACTATACTATCCTTTGGTAAACCGCATAAGAAATACTTTGTAGATCTACAATGGTTTGTAATTATATTATTTATTTGTTTAATATACTTCCCCTTATAGTGATCAGGACTCATGCTACCTTTTTCTTCCTGACAAGCTACTTATTCAGATATTCTATTTTACATATAACATTCAATTTATGTGAAAGAATGAAAGTAATGTGCACATCAATATATGGCTGTGAAAATAAGGTAGAAGATATTTTGTCTTCTCAGAAACTTTCTCTTTTCTAGATGCTGATGCAAGTTATCACTCATGACGAATTGGAATCATATGCCTTTAGTACAAAGAGCCCATTTAAGAACAATTAACAGCTTTGTTATACTGGAAAATACAGGCATTATTGATTTCTTTTCCTCTGCTAAACACAGTTTTCTAAATAAGAAACAGGCATGCTCCTGTAGCATTTCTAACACGTGTGTGTGTGTGTGTGCGTGTGTGTGTGTGTGTGTGTGTAGCTGTTACACCAAATTGAAGTATTAGCAGTGCTTTATTTTACCTGCTTCCCTATCTGCCCTGCCTTTCATTCAGTGCTTCCAAGAGAAATACACATTTCACACTGCTCACAGCTCTAACATTTTCTTTGCCTATTTCTGACTTCTGACCTTGTCCAGACAGACAACTGTGCTATGATGACTTTACCTTTCAACTCTCTGCTTTATAACGCTGTGTCTAGGAATGCCCCAGCTAAAAGAAGGAGCCACTTATTCAGGCCAAATGTGTGGAATATTGATAAGGCCCATTCAGAGTTGAAATGTGTTCAGGGCAGCTCACAATGACCTTCTTAGAAACACATTAAAGATATACAAGTGTCTCTGGTTTTATTATGGTCTTGGCTATTTATATTATACAAGGACAGACTTTGTCAGACTAGTTTTTGCTATCAAATTCAAACTTTCATGTTTATTACAATAAATGGTCACTTAAATACCTGAAAGAGTTCAAGTTTTTACATCAGTATGCTGAATGGGTTCAAAGCATTCAAACAGTCTACTATGCCCAAGTCAAGACTTTACTGCTGTTGTCAATGAGTCCACATAATCTAGCTGGAAAATATTCTGAGCATTTTTCTGAGCCAGCAGAATTCCCATGTACTGGACTTATATCATAGAGAATGTGCAGGTATCTAAAGAATCCTTAAAACAAAGGCCATGCAGCCTTGGTTGAAATGTTCCTCTTCAGTTCTTTAATTCTAAGTTCTTTGGGAGTAAGGAATTTATCTTCTTCATCTTTCCAATCTGAGTACCCAGCACAATGCCTCACATTTAGCAAATGTCCAATAAATGTTTGTTGACCTAAATAATTATGGCATCTTGAATATTCATTCTTTACTTCATGGTAGTAGAGAACCAAGTCATGTAATCAATGTGTACAACTTACATGTATAGAAAATAGTCGTTCCAGCTTACAGAACATCCTGTTTGTGAATTCACCTAAGGCTAGACACTGGTTCAGATGCAGAAATGTCACACATGTTACAAAAATGACGATTTCCCTAAAATATGATTGAAATAATACAGTTATTAGAGTTAAATCAATATACCAACAGTAGAAGGGAAGATTACAAGGCACAAAGAAAGAAACAAATCTTCGCATTTAGGTGAGGCCTCATCTTAAAAATATCCTCTAAGATTATGTATTTAGAATGTGTTTCTTTTCTATAAACCTTTGCAAGAACCTGTAGATGTACCTTCTTCTGCTTTTAGACCTATTAGTGTGAGACTTAAACTTGACAATCACTCATTTAAGTACTTTAGTAACATAAAGGAAATAATTTAATTGTTGATATGGTTGGCTGTGTTCCTACCCAAATCTCATCTTGAATTGTAGTTCCCATAATCCCCATGTGTCGTGGGGCGGACCAGGTGGAGATAATTGAATCATGGGGGCAGTTTATCCCATGGTGTTCTTGTGATAGTAAATGATTTCTCACTAGATCTGATGGTTTTATAAGCATCTGGCATTTCCCCTGCTTGTACTTGTCCTTCCTGCCATCATGTGAAGAAGGATGTGTTTGCTTCCCATTCTGCCATGATTGTATGTTTCCTGAGGCCTCCCCAGCCATGTTGAACTGTGAGTCAATCAAACCTCTTTCCTTTATAACTTACCCAGTCTGAGACAGTCCTTTATAGCAGTGTGAGAACAAACTAATACAATAATCGTCATATATTATTTCACTCTTCTTAAGCATATATTATTTTTTATAAAAATAATAAAGCTCTTTTGAAAACAAAAGTCGAATATGACGTTCTTTCAAATGAAGTATGATGCCAAATACAGATAAAAAGAATCAGGAAAGTCTGCAGATGAATGTTACAACCACACTAAGTCTTGAAGGATAAGGGAATTTAGCCTGGAGAAAGGAAGCAAGGTTCATTTCAGGCAGAGGGAAGAACATACGTTGCTGTACAGCTTTGGGTTTAAATCACATCACATTAAAAAGGCCTTCCTTGACTATAATACAAATGTTATTTATATTTTATAGAAACAATTCATAATTTAGGAAAATTCTCTACCTCTTTCCTCAACAAAGTATTTCTTTTTTCAAATGGAAATTTGAGATTTATAATAAAACAACTAATAAATGACTCAATTTGACCCGTTAGTTTTAAATTCTTCAAAATATATATCTTGTATATTTGTTCATCTATCCAACAAAATTTTATTGACTCTACATAGACTTTTTCTAAGAACTGTGATAGCTACTGTGAATATAAGGGTGAAAAAAACAAATGTAACCTCATGCTGTCGTGGAGCTTATAAATCTTTGAGGCCATGTCTCCTCAATCATAATGAACATAGTTAATGTGTCTAGAAGAAAATTTCTAAGTGAAAACTCATATATTAATGTTTTGAGTTTTATTTCTATGTAACAAATCATCACAAAACACAGTATCTTAAAATAGTAATTACTTATTATCTCACAGTTTCTGGGGGGCAGGAATGTCAGAGCAGCTTAGCTGAGCTATTTTGGCTGGGAAGTCTCGTAAAGTTTTAGTCAGAGTTTGGCTAAGTGTTCTCTTTTGAGGGTTAGACCACACTAGAGGACCTGCTTCCACGGCCGGGCTGTTTGTGGGAGGCCGAGGCTCCCTGCTGCTGCACGTCTCCACGCAGCTGCATAAGTGACCTCATGGCATGGCACTGGTGTCCCCCGGAGCAGATGATACCATAGGCCAAGTTGGAAGCTGTGTCTTCTTTTATGACCTAGCCTCGGATAAAGAACACAGGAACCCATAGTATTCTACTGATGCAATGTGGGACACTAAGCTAAAGCATAAATGTCAGAAGATGAAAATCACTGGGGGCCGTCTTGGAGCTGACTGCCATAATTACCCAGCCTTTGTTTAGAAAAATCTCTACATTCGGAATCCAGTTTGTGACATAGGCATTAGTTCAAAATGCTCATTTAGATCCCTAATAACTTGAAGGTGACAGCTTTTCTTACTTTGAAGAATGAATCTATACGTTTATGAAGTACATTTTCAGTAAGTCTTAGGCTTTTGGGTTTTTTTGTTTGTTTGTTTTCAACTACATAATCGTCCCTAGTATTTTGAAACCATTATTTTCAATCAGAGAGTAAGTTTTCACTCTGCTTTCAGTGAAGCATAAGGACCCCAATAGGTAGTGGAGTAGAGATATATTCTTCCCAAACAGTGAAAATTCTTACTTGCCAAGGAATGATTTCATCTTTTTCATCCAACTAAGATACAATTTTTCAAAATTTCTGTTGCCAAAAAAAGTTAAAAGTACCGATTTAATTCAAAATCTTACCAAATGAAAGAATTCTTTACACAGCATCCCTTACAGATGGTCAATGGGTAGTTGGACTACTTTACATGACAGGAGGCTCCTTTCTTCGTGGGAAACAGTAAGCTCATATTCAGTAGAGAGCCAAAATCATCAGCTCGCTGAAACCTCAACTAAAGGATTTTAATGGTGCCTTCTGGAGCAGTGTAAAACAGGTTGGCTCTCTTTTCTGTATGAAAGCCTTTCTCAAAGCTGAAGATAAGCTGTCATTTCTTGCCTTTATAAACAAGTAATAAATTAACTATAAGCCATTATTATTTAAATCCTCTGAGGCCACATTCTATTTACCTGGTTGCAAGTCTTCATTGTTTTTTTGAAGACATTATTTAATTCAAAATTTATGTTATCTTTCCTTAGTCCAAGTTGTGAAATTTTACTAAATGCAAAAGCAAATACTTGTTAGATGTCTTAGAGGTTGTGAATCTGATTTAACAGCCCTCTAGAAAAATAAAGCTTAATGGAAACAAATTCCTTTTCTTCTGCCTTTACATCTATTTCCCCACAGAAGGGCTTAAAAATCAGATTGCAAATCCTAACTGCTACTTTTTTCTATCTATTTTACAGGTAATCTTTGGGTTTTCTTGGAGTCAGAGATGAGATTACTTAATCCCAAGAGTCCTATTTTCCCTTTTGCTTAAGGCCTTCCTGGTGTTAATTAGGTGCAAGGAGAGATGCAGAATTAACACTTTCAGGAGCAACATTTACCTTCCTCTCATTAGCTGCACTACAGCAAAAATGATGTAATAACATCCTTCATTGTTAAGGTTGCCATATTTTAAAGCAGTTCTAGTGCACCAGAGATAGTTCATAGATTTTATTCTCAGTCATAGAGTTACCAGGGAAGAGCCTGAGTTTTGTAGACAATTTGCTCAATGTTATTATTCTTGGGGACTAACTACTTTTGAAAATGTGTCTAGCTGTTGGTGGCCGATTTGTTGCCTTTTCTTTGACCATACTAAATGGTGAAATGCCTATCTTATGATAGTAGTATTTCTGTCTGGCTTTGTACTCCTTTGAACTGATGCCACATGGAAAGATTCTTCTCTTGCTCTGTATACATCAACAATTAAGATGGTTAATTCAGACTTTCTGGAGAGTTTTATCAACCCCAGTAGCTTGTCCTATCACTGCACACAACGGTATTTTTTAAAGTGCCCTGTCATATAGCAGTCTAAAAAATTATGTTGAAAAGTGGTGTCCTTATTCATAGAACACAAATAGTTTTTTGTAACTAGTAAAACCAGCGATCTGTGCAGGGTCAAGAACAAAGTAACATGACTTATCTCTGCATATTTCTGCCCTGTTTACTTTCTTCCAAAAGTATTCTGGATGAGACAAAACTGAAAGAACTGTACTCTTCAAGTAAAAGAAGACGTGGCCTTACCAAAGACAGACTCCAGTGAAATCAACTCTCACTTCAGATGCTAATGTTCTGAATTCAAAATGTAAACAAGTTAAAACTCATGTTAAAACAGATTGTTCATTAAGTTTATAGAGCCATGCTATGTGGGTAGGTGGAAAGTTAGACTATAAAAATTTAAGACTTTGAAGATTAGGCATAGTAGGTAAATTAAAATTAAAATCTGATTCTCATTGTGACTTTTATTGCATATTTCTAATTTAAAAGTCATTAATAAAAATAGGGTGTATTTCATCATCATAAGAAATCACTGAATACCATAAACAATTCATTTCTAGGAAAATTAGAGAAATTTCTCATCATGTCTTTTGTTGGCAACTAAACTTTGAGCTGTTTGTGGGCTACACCTATGTTGAAAGAAACAGATTTTAAAGGGGGTAAATTGGTCTTACTGACTTTTCTGCAGGTTATATCTGAAGAAAGATGTTCTAAGAAAATCATAGGAATGAAATAATGTCACATGATTTCTCCTTTTATAAAAGTTAAGCTCAGAAATTAAAGATAATATTATCCTATGTAAATGGTAGATTACATTATCACCTCAAGATATTATGACCTTGAAAAATCTATATACAGGGTTATCAAAGAGAAAAAGACAATGCTAAGTACTCCAAATGTTCTAAATCATGTTTAGATGATCCGAGAATGTAATGGTACCTTGGGGCTGCATAAAAAATGATTATCAGACAATTATAATGTATTTAACGTGTTTAAAGCCCTATACCATACTCAAAATGGTCTCTTTTCTATATTATCCAACTTTTAGTGGAACATTGGGAAGTTACTAAAATTACGTATTATCTCTATTTTATAGATGATAGCTAAACTAAAACAGAAACTTAGTAATAGATCTAGATTATAGGTCAATGAATGACTCAATTTGTGTACTCACCATTTTCCTCTGAATCCTCCAGGATTCTATAACACACTATTAGGAATAAGAGTAAAGCTCTCTGGCTAAAATCTCTGTGGTTTTATTGGCATTTATTACATACACAGTAATTAATCATTGTATGGCTTGTGCGTGAATTGTAAGAATTAATCAACCTAACCAGGGCAGTTTTGAGAGTGAACAGGGATGCTACTAATTATGTCAGTACCTTATGCAGACATTCTAAATATAAGTAGAGACTGGAAAACTGTTGACCAAAAAAAAAAAAAATGTGTATATTTCTTTCTGTTTTGTTTTGCCAGAGGAGTGAGAATTCTTTTCTTATGCATATGTGAATTTTGCTTGTGTTTTGTTTTTGCCAGGGTAAGAGGGGTTTCAGGAATGTAATTCCACTCTTAACCAAGACAAGGCAATTGTTTCCTCTTTACTTCTCAGTATCTCTGAAAACCTTATGCCGGTTAATCAGTCACATTCAATTACATAATATGAAACATAATCATAGGGAAAACATTCCATCTTCAGAGATTTTCCAGGATATAAATGTATGTATGTGTATGTATGTGTGTACTTGTATTTATACACCTTTTTTTTTGTCTTTTTCTTTCTTTTTTTGAGATGAGTTCTCATTCTGTCACTCAGGCTGGAGTGCAGTAGCATGATCATAGTTTACTGAAGACTTGAACTCCTGGACTCAAGTGATCCTCCCATCTCAGCCTCCCAAGTAGCTAAGACTATAGGTGTGTACCACCGCACCTCGCTAATTTATCTTTTGTACAGATGGGGTCTTGCTTTTGGCGCATACTGGTCTCAAACTCCTGACCTCAAGAAATCTTCCTGCCTCACCCTCCCAAAGTACTGGGATTACAGGCATGTGCTACCACAGCTGGCTTTTTTTTTTTCCCCTTATCTTAAGCAAATAGATTGGGATAATGAAAATGACTACTGTCATTTTTTAAAGCATTCAAATGTCACATAAATATTTTTAAATCTTCATTATAACTTAATTTTGGAATGCTAAGAGTTATAATCTGAAACCAAAAAATTCAGTGCTTACATTACCAAATTTTAATTTTTATTTCTCAATAACCTAAATAAGGAATTTTAATGCATTTATATTATTTCTAAAATGCTTGTTCTTATTTCTACTAGCTTCCCTTATTTTTCTCGTATTCTGTTTTCTGTTCCTTACTATTTTGCTTCTTTAGTTTTTCATTTCCTAGTTATTGTTTTATTGGTCATATTTTATTTGATTCTTGTGTTTTTGAAATAGGTAATTCTAACTGTATTTTTTCTATGTAGTTAGTACCATATATTATTATTTTAAAAGTTCTGAATAAATTTTCCTAACAACATCAAAATCAAGCAATAACTTTATTAATCAGCTTTGCTTGATGACAACCTCCAGACTTCAGTGGGTTACCACAAAAAGCTCATTTCTCTGCTTGGTTTTATGTCAACTGTAACAGGTTGACTGTGGCTCTATGACATATATATATACACATATAATACCAGACTAAGGCACTCAAGACTCTCAAAACTTCAGATTGAATGTGGTATATTTCACTGCCCATTAGCCAAAGCAAGTCACATGGCCAAGCCTAGTATCAAAGGGGTTGGGATGTAAGCTCCCCCTATAAGATGATGCTTTATGTCACATGGCAATAGGGAGAGTAGAGAATAACTGAAAATGATGGCACTATGTACTACAGTAACTCTAGCCTGTTGCTCTGACAAGATAAGATCAACATGTACTGAGCTCATCTCAGTGCTAGAGGTACTATAAGGAATAAAGCTATCCTTTTTTAATGAAACTTAAACTCAGGTTGTGATTTACCCATTTCACTATTCTTCTGGCTTTGTATTGAAATTATCTGGAATTTGTACTTTTTCCAAACCCTGACTAGTTCATTTGCATGCAGCAGCCTATTGTTATTTTATGAATTTGGTATCCTCTCAAATCTCTGGGGATATGAACATCTATTTTAAAATTTTCTTCTATTTCTGGTATCAACTTTGTAAGGTGAGAGTTTACCATTTTATATAGTTAGGTATATCTTTATAATATGTGACTTTTCTCATGTTCATGGTGATTGATCTATACCAAGGACTAAAGAAGCCTTCCCCAGTTCAAGTAAATACCACTGTTCCCCAAACAAGGTATATGGGTTCTGCTCACAGGCCATCTGATTATTGCAAATAATCAGTAGCAAATAACCAGGAAAGGGCTAGTGGGAGGGAACATATTTTCAGTTGATTTTCTTTTAAGGTACTTGAGATCTTTTCTTTTAAGCTTCTAGGGATCTTTTCTTTGGCATGCAGGTAATCTCACATATTACAAAAGATATCTAGACCCCTTCTCTGTTTCTCTTGCTAAGCACAAAGCCCATTCTGTAAGTTCCCCCATGGACAAGTTGTCACTTATTTAAATAACTTATCTCCAAGCTTTATCCTGAGGTCAAACATTAGAGGCAGTCACATTAAGAGTGGGCTCTTGCAAAGACACTCACAATCCTTTAAATAAATATCCAAAGATGGCCTCAGAGCCCACTTCTGCTGCCTCTGATCTTAAGAAGACTCCTGGTACAGCCCAGACCAAGGGGAGATTCATGAGATGGGTGAGGTTCTTGCCTAGGGCCCAAAACTTAAGCTAAAACACACAGTAATCACCATAAATAATACTCTAGTGCAATACTTTAAAAGATCCAGAAGTAATGCAAAATTCTGTGATAAACAAAATATCAAAGCCTTAAATAAAGAAAAAATCACGATAGTACTCGGCCAAGCCACTGCAGAGGATGAGGCAAAACAAAAAATCAGTAGTTCTGATTTTTTGGTGTTACTTTTGATTTTTCAAAATATTATTTAACCTTAATCATCAATTTTTGGGGGGACACTGTCAAATTTTACATTCAACTCACCTCATTCAGCTCACCCCAGTCCTGGTTCTGACTCATAGTCCTCCTGAAAAAACCTACCATTTACGCAGTACTACATTATATTTGTACCATGTGAGTAGTTCTTCAGCTTTGTCGGATCAAGGGGAAAATCTCATCTGTCATCTTACAGCTTTTACGAATGTCTCAGTATAGTTTTCCACTGACGAAATTTTCATTTTTTTCTACAGATTACAGACTTACTATCTTTCATGTTTTTTTTTTCAATAGGATTTTGGTAGAAAAGAAAGGTTAACTAATGTGTATACATGTGCTCAGTCAGCTTTCTTGAAACAGAAGCTGGCAATAGACATAAAAGCAAGATAAAATAGTGATAAGATGGATTATTAAAAGTTAAGGCATATTGGGGTACATGAAAGAGATGGCACACCTAAGCAAAAAGATTCAGCATTATTTTTAAGTGGCTACCATTCCATTTTCAAAAATAATGGAACAGATTGAGGTAGGCACATTTTAGAGTTTAGAAATAAAAGGTTAGAGGAGAAAGGAAATAGATAAATTCGATCATCTCAATCTAGCCATAAAGAAATACATTAGAGACATGGGGAGACAAACTACTCTGCTTCCATTTCTTCTGAAGACTCCCAAGTATTGTATAACAGATAATTCATTAGAAGAGAAACACCTAACTAAGCAAATAGGGGACCATTCAGAGCATTGCATTTAAAAACTTACTAAATTCAGGTTTAAAATGTAGTTAAAGACATCCATGCCATTTTATGATGGAGACCAGCCATTGCCGACCTGTTTAGCTCTACCAAAACTTACCCCTTGTGCCCTTGGCAGTTCATGTTAGGACATTAAATGACTAAATTATGTCTCAGACACTCAGAGGTTAAAATAAAAATATAATATCTACCCTTTGTTAATTGTTTACCATGTACCAGAAAGTGAGATATTATGGCATCCACTCTTCATGACACTAGAAAAACTAGAAATGAAAACTTTCCGCGTTTTACATGTAAGAACACCGAGGCTGGGCAAGTCAAGTACTTGATCAAGATCAAATATTTCGTATTTGCTGAGCTGGGAGTCAAGCTCAGGCATCTGTGATCTTAAGCCTGTGCTCTCAACCATCATTTTATAGTTATAGAAGGGGTTTCTTTCATGATGATTGGTAGTCAGGCCAACCCCACAGTAAACATGGATCAATACGGAGAGAGCCCTAGTTATCTCTTCCTCTGATCATTTCATTTAAAACCTGTTTATTATGACTGTGTAACTGTTCTTTGTACTTTAGTTTCTCATGTATAAAATGAAACAGTTCCTAAGATTTCCAGCCATTCCACAATTCTATGATTCTGTGATTATTATTAGCAGTCATTTTTCCCAAGTAAGATATCATTGGATATCCCAGTGACTGTAAAGGGCAAACTAAGAATAAGATGTAAATAGGCAGACTCAAAAGAAACCAAGGTAATACCCATTATTTCAAGAAACTTTTCATTCTCATTCTCTCCCTTTCATCTTAAATCACTTTGTACTTTTTAACTGCCACAATCTTGCTTTTGTTTTATCCTGTAGTAACAGAACTAATATGATTTCATTTGGCCTTGCTTTCCCTACTTAGAATTTTTCTACCTTTTAAAACCAAGATATCTTTAGATGATCAAAACACCTTATGTTTCACCTTAGGAGATTCCATACATCTCCCTAGGGGAGCATGTCACCTTCACTAGTACAGTGAGAACCTCAGAGACAGCCTAGTGAGTTACCCTACCAGCTAAAAAAAAAAAAACAAAAAAAAAAACACACAAAAAACAAAGAACAAAAAACTGTTGACCTTGGCTCTCCAGAGTTTGTTTTTGTTAAAGTTAGATGTTGTCAGGGAACTTCAAATTAAAATAATGAAGTTCCACCTCAAAACCATCAGACTAAAATTTATAAAATACTGGAGAGGATATCTAGCAACAAAGACTGTCATGGAGAGGAATGTAAAGTGATAAAACCACTTTAGTGAACAATTTACCAAAACATCAAAAAGTATAAGATGTACATGGCCTAGAACCCAGCAATTTCACTACAGTCATGTGCATCCAGATAAATTCTAAAAGTGCTCATTGCAGCATCCCCATTAGTACAGAAAAATTATAAATAGCTTAAATATTCATCAACTGGAGAGCTGATACATGCATTATAATAGATGCAGACAGTGGAATGCTATTATTTTAGTCCATTTCATGCTGCCATATCAGAGTATCACAGACTGGATAATTTATAATGAATAGAAATTTATTTTCACAGTTACAGAGGCTGGGAAGTCCAAGAGCAAACAGTTGCACCTTGTGAGAGCCCTCCTGTTGCATCATCCCTGGTGGAAGGCAGAAGAGTAAAAAGAGGGCAAAAGAGGAAGCAGAGGCCAAACTCATCTTTTTACAACAAACACATTTCTTTGACAACAGCATTAATCTATTTGTAAGGGTAGAGACCTCTTGACCTAAACATCTCTTAAAAGTCTCACCTTCTAACAGCTCCACATTGAGGATCAAGTTTCCAACCCATGATTTTTGGGGGACTCATTCAAACCATAGCAGTGATTCATCCATCAATATGAATGATCCAGAGCTATATGCAACACCATGAATAAATCTAAAAACTCAGTAATGAGGGCAATGAAAATAAGTTACAGAATGGTACATACTGTATGAAGTCATTTACGTAGTTTAGAAACATGTAAAGCCAGAGAATATTTTGTTTTTAGATATATAATTTAAAAACTTATAAAAAGAGCTTGGAGGATAATAAGTAAGACTGAGAAAACTACTACTTCTTGGAAAGAAGTGATTGGGTTCATGTGCAGAGGGTTTCAATTATGTCTGTTCTTCCTAATTCTTAAGTGGGTAATATATACATGGTTATTTGTTATATTATTTTTGTACTTTTTTGCATAACTTTATTTTATAATAAAAAGATATGTTTCTATTCTCTAAATGTAAAATTATAAGATTCAATGTGTTTTGTGAAATTATACATATTTTTATCCTTAGACTCTTCTGATATGTCCCCAATGCAAATGAGAATCTGCTTTCTCAATACCACACGTAATATTGACTTCATTATCCAACAGCATTTTAAGTACCTACTATGGACTTGAACAAGTGCTGAATTATGTTGTTGACCACTGTGTTCACTCCCACCTGTAGAAGAGCCCAAATGTGCTGGGAAATAGTAAAGGCTAGGAAAGGCAGCATTTTAATTAGCTTCTGGCTATACTGTTACAAACATCAACAACTTGAGACTATGCTCAGGGCTGCTGCTGAGTGCAATGGCACTGGCTTACTCAAAATAATAATAATGGCCAGTCACAGTGGCTCACACCTGTAATCCAAGCACATTGGGAGGCCAAGGCAGGTGGATCTCCTGAGGTCAGGAGTTCGAGATCAGCCTGACCAATATGGTGAAACCCTGTCTCTACTAAAAATACAAAAACTAGCCGGGCATGGTGGCATGCACCTATAGACCCAGCTACTCTGGAGGCTGAGACGGGAGAACTGCTTGAACCCAGGAGGCAGGGGCTGCAGTGAGCCAAGGTCACGCCACTGCACTCCAGCCTGGGCGATAGAGCGAGACTTCCATCTCAAAATAATAATAATAATAATAATGAAAACCTCTGGTCAGCAGCTCCCAGAACTCAAGCATGGAGACTTGAGATAACCGTTTTTTATGTCCAATCTGCTTTCCAAGCTGTCTTACAAGGTGAAACTAAGGAAGAAATGTGTGGTCTGAGTCCAATTACTTTCTACTTCATTTGCTTGTGAGTTTTCTCAGTAAAAGATCATTAGATTAAGGTTTGATTTCCATTGACAGGGTAACAAGAACCATTTTCTAGACTCTGAACTGCATTTCCGCAGAGCACTACTTGGCCTTGTCCCACTCACTCTCGTGGTTAACTAATGTCTATCCTCCCACATTTCTGCAAGTATTATCTGCTCAAGAATTCACTGTTGTTGTTTTTTCCTCTTGAACTTATTTATTTAACTCCACTAATCAGTCTGTCCTAGCAAAACCTCAGTACATTTCCCCACCCTGCCCTACTTCACCTTAACCACACATTCCATTACCATGTCCTGAATTCTTATCTTCAAAGGAGTCACCCCTTCATTAGCTTAGCTCTTTTTACCTTCTTCTCTCAGGTACTACCTTGTTCAATCACACTTAGCAAGAGCTCCAATTCATCATCTATACCACCACTCTTTCACTGTTGCTCATCCTCCTGTTCTTCCTTCTCTTTCATTGGTGAGATTCCAGGAGACAACACTGAAATTCTTTCTTTGCAAATACCCTCAACTCCCTGTCTTCTCTCCCTCCTTTGCATTCATTTAGCAAACAGTGACATCAGTTAAATCCAGACTTTCTCTATGCTTTCTCCAAGCAACTAAATATTACTGAGGGGAAAAAAATTACAGAATTGTTTGGCTGAAATTGCTTTAAATACAACACACAAAGCTCAAAACAGGATTCAAGACTAACCTTGTCCTAATATATTTTTCTACTTAGTTTTCTTTCTCATTCTGCATGGTGACTATTTCTTGTTTTTTCCTCTACAGTTCTTAAGCGTATAATCTCTTCTACCACCCCTTCACATTATTCACAATTTAAAATCATCCTTCATACTTGAGAAAAGGAAATTGATAAAAATAAAATTTTCTAATAATGTAACAGACATATATATATGAACTTACCTGCATCCACACCCATATGCTCTACCTTCTCTCCTGTTAAACAGATAAGCAGATCCCTTTCTTTGTTAACACCCAATGTATCCAACTGTGCTGTATATCACTTCCTAGTGTGTCTTCTCAAGGACTGTAGTCTTGTGGTGCATTAGTTATCTACTGCTACATAACAGATTATTCTGTAATACTGCAGCTTAAAACAACAAACATTTACTATCTCCAGCATCTAAGGGTGAAGAATCCAAGAGTGGCTTAATCGGAATGAATCTGAGTGAGATCTCTCAGAGTTTTATAGCCAAGTTCTCAGCTAGGACTTCCATCATAGCACTGATGGGCCAGGACTGAAGATCCACTTCCAAGCTCATGCACGTGACCATTTGTCAGTTTCTCATTGAAGGTCTCAGTTCTCAATTCTCCACCACTTAAGCCTCCCTATAGGGTTACTCATAAGATGGCGGCTTGCTTTCCCCAGAACAAATAATGAGAGAGAGAGAGGGACAGAAGGAGAGAGAGAAAGAGAAAGACCAAGTAGGAGCTGTATCCTATTATAACCTAATTTTGGACGTTTCTACCCCATCACTTCTGTTGTATAGTCCTAATCACACAAACCAACCCTGATGGAGCTGGAAGAGGTCCACACAAGGTTGTGAATGCCAAGAGATAGGATCCTCGGGAGTGGTCATCTTGAAGGATGGCTACCACATGCAGCTACCTCTGTGTAACCTAAATTATAAAGTCATCCCTTTCTATTGGAGCATTCCTATCAGCATACAAAGTTAGACTTCTAACAGAAAAGAAAACTCCAGTGGCCTCACATTCACCTCCATCTGCCACCTACTCTATTTGCCAAATCTCACTGCCAAACTGTTGTTTGACTTGTGGATACCCACCGTCACCATGCTATAGCACTTCTCACCATTTTCCACTCTCTTCCTCTATTTTCTGGCCATACCACCCCTCTAAAATCATTCTTGTCTAATCAGTAGTGATTTTATGTTGCCTATTCCATGGACCATTATCTGCCTTCATTTTGCTATAGCTGCTAGCATCATTTTAAAAATATTCTCTCTTTTTGCATGGAGAGATGAATTTAGGTTTTATGGAACTCAAAGCTTATGCATTTTTGGATCCTCATTTAAAAAGGAATATAATCATAATTTTCATATTGGATGTGAAAGTAAATATTTAGGATGAAAAATAAATCATAAAATATTACCAATATTAAAAGCTCAAAAATACCCCCAATATCAAAAGAGGACAGAAAATAATACAACTCCTCCATAATTTTGTTCTCTTATGGTTTTGGCTACATCATTTTTTATTGCTTCTTAATATAATAATGACCTTGATATATTGTTTTCTGTAATGAGAATGGAAAGATATCCAACTTCTCCCTTGAAATGGTTGACCAAAAAATCCTTTTTATTTTTAGCTTAGGAAATGTACTCTCAGCTTCACAACTTGGTAGAATTGTCAAATTTGGGAAATTTTTTTTCAGGTTTATTTCAAATATGAGATACAAGGTTTTGATGGATTTTCCATAGACTAACTTTGGCTGCATACATTTAACAATTTATTTCTCCTCCACTCATGGGACTGAGCATCATGGCCAGTCCTCCAGTCCTTCCCACTGTCATCCAGCTGCTGAGTGAGTTGGCACAGCAGGCACCAGGGCATTCCTGGAGGCCATTCCTATGCTGAGATGGTAGCAGTAACTTAACTATACAGGAAAAGGGTTGTGAGCTACATAAACATATCCAACTAAATGTATAAATTAATACACAAATGTGCTATTTCCATTAAACACATGCATGTAATGTCTGCATATTAGGTTTTTATTGCTGTGTAACAAACTTAGCAGGTTAAAATGACATACAATTATAATCTCAAGGTTTCCATGGGTCAGGAATCTGGGCACAACTTAGCTGGGTCCTTCTCTGCTTAGAGTCTCAAAAGGCTGCACTCAAAATGTCATCCAGGATTGCGTTCTCATCAGAGGCTCACCTGGGGAAAAGCCTACTTCCAAGAACTTTCAGATTATGGGCAGAATTTATTTCTTTGCAGCTGTGGGACTTATGGCAGCCTGCCTCTTCCAAGACAGTCATGTAGAGGCTCTAGCAAGACAAATATTATACTCTTACAGAATCACATACATGTAATCATTTTTATTCCATTGTCCTTTTTTGCAATCCATTGGTCAGAAGCAAGTTACATGTTCTTATGAAGGGGATATGAAGGGGAGGGAATTATATAAAGGCATGAACACCAGGAGGTGGTGATCATGGGGCTGCTTTCAAGGCTGTCCACCACAGTCTCTTAAAGAATAAATATAGAAAAAATATAAAGTGATATATGCCATATTAAAACACATTTGAATGAGTTCAAAATAACTTTCATATATCAGTAAGTTTCAATGACTCTATGAGGTAATGTAAGTTTGCTTTCTACATTGGCAAATGAGAATTTCAACTTTTTCAGATTCCCAAGCCAGCTAATTGAGCCAGAGCTTGGATTTGTCAAACTTCATCTTCTTCTAGTTTATTGCATCACGATATTAGCTTCCTCCAGAAATACAAAAGAACAAAAGTTAAAACTTTTGTTCTTTGAGGTAGTTTTTAAGTACAGGAATTACTCAATACATATCTTTAAGCATAAGCTAATTATTTAGAATTAATTAGCTCCCTAGTTACCATTTGTATACAATTAAAATACATTTTCATCTTGACATTTCTTGATATCTCATCAAGTCTTCAGATGTATAAACCCAAAGATTTTATGAAATTTGTGCCATTTTTCTTTTACAGATACTTGAGGTTGCTCTTCTCACTTAGTACACATCTGAGTTTTCTAACAACCCATCTAAAGGTGTTCATCTTTAATTTATCCGAAGAAAGGAGCAAGAATACTTCATGACCTTAAGAGTACATTTATATTGGCACTAGTGGCTAAGCTATAACTTGTCTAATTCCTATGGCCTCGTGTATTTTTTCTTTGCTATCATTCTTCACTAGGAACCAAAATATAAGCATTCTTTGTTATTACAGGTTTTATCCTCTACACAAATATGCCCTTTGGATTAAAAGACCATGTTCCTAAAGCAGAGAAAATACAGATGTTTCCACTTGCCCATTTACATCACTCCACACAGCAATGATATTAGCCTTTTAGTAGTATATGCCACATTAGCAATCTGAGTGTTTTTGAATCAAAGCTGAAATTTGTAGTGGCTCTAATGTGTAATGAAGTTGCACATTTTTACCATGCATTCACTCAAGCATATGGGTTTTATAATTGAACTCAAGAGATTATATTTTGGATTCACTTCTGCTCTAATAAAAATGTACACATACCAATGCTTCTGTTCCCATTTGGAGACACAATTTGATACAGTTTGGTCATCTGTTATAGAGTGTAGATATGCTTTCATTCTTCTGTTGAAAAAATAAAACCATGATGACTTAATTATGTAAAATAGCGTTACTAAATAGCAAATAGTTTATATTATATCTGCATATGGGCATTTAAAAAAATTACATGATGATATGAATTACCAGTGCCCAGAACAAATATCATTGGAAAGAATATGCTTATTTTTGAGGAGACATGGAATTTAAAAGCATTGGCTTAGTTCTAATGTTATTGCTCTTAATCAACCAAGCTTTTAAATAAATGTTCACATTTATATGACTGTTTAGACTGTGGATTTTAAGAATGCTCAAATTACACTCAACAGCAAGTATTTCCAGATATTGCTCAAAATCTTACTTTTGAAATATGCTTTTTTTATTGTACTTGCATGTAGTTGAATCACATCTACCACAAGAGAAGTAGTCAGAAAAATCATTAAATTTTTTTAGAGTGCTTTTTAAGATTTAAATTAAAGTTAGATCTTTGGATAAGTTCAGACTTAATGGTTGTCATGTGTGTACAGGGTAGTTTCAAGGATTATAATAATATAATTTAAAGTTTTTGCATTTACTCCTTTGCCCTAATGTAGAGCTGTTTATGTATATTTTTCTCACTTCTAATCATTCCATTAATAGAGGTATTATAATAATATTCTTTTAATCAAGTAAAAGAAATGAATGCTAAAATGATCAAAACTATCAAATGAACATTTTTAATTTAAAATTATGTCCTAGAAAGTTGCTTTTAAGACATTATAATAATTCACTAGGAAATGAATAGAGTATATACTTGCTCTTTCAAGATGAGAACATGATAATCACTAAAATTTATTGGGCATTTTCTTCTCTAAGTGTTCATTTCAGTGTGTTAACTTCTCTATCTGTTAACTTACTATACCATCACAACCACTTTATAAGAGAAGTGCCATTATTTTTCTAATTTTGCAAAAGAGGAAACTGAGACACAGAGAAGCTAAATCAGTAAGAGGTAAAGCTGAGAGGTTCCAACGTTAGAATGGAACCTAATTCTGCTCTTAATGATTAACCTATGCTATCTTGAAAAAGTCAGCATAGACTTGATATAGTTTCCTAATGACAACTTGGTCACTATCTTCTCAAGAAAGTGTTTCTTTGAAGTGAAAGTATAATAAGATAAGATATAATATGAAAAAAATCATATTTTGTCTTATCTGTTACTGAATTACATGAAAATGTATGATAAACATCTAAAGTCTACTCTGTTTTTATAATGCAATATTTCTGCATAAACGCAAAATTATTCTATTGGTTCTTTTGTTTTAATCCCATTCCCTCACAGCACCATCAGTGTTGAAAATTTGTTTCCTTCATGTTCAGTTCCACTTTCCTGTCCTATACTACCAAGTAATCATAGCAGCTATCCTTTCATTGTTCAGCCAACGATTTTGCTCAAACAATTATATTTATTAAAATAACAAAATTGATTTTCTGTCTATAAAAACAGGCACTTTGAAATCTATGTTCTTCTCGGTCAAAGGTTGTGTCAATAAAATACTCAGTAAAGTGGAGATTTGGAAATCATCCAATTAATTTGATCAACAGAGAGACAAACTCAGTATGTTAAATCCTAAAGGGTTTTTCCTCTTCTGAATTACTATCTGCAGACTACATTGAAACAATTAGCCAGATAATCACCACATCTCATTTCTACTTGTGTTCTGTGGTTCACTCCTCAGTGTTATGAGCCATCGGTAGACATGGCAGGTTTTCTCAAATTGTGACCCTTTCTCTACTGCTAGTGATCAGTGAAGAAGTAAAGCAATTTCAAGGAAATGTGTGCTTTAACTGAATTATAGCTAATTAATAAACAACTTGACTTTGAGCATAAGAATATGCCAAGTAATATGAATGTTCTAGATCACATTAATAATCATATACAATTTTGACTTTAACATTTCCAAATGCAGAGATTTACAGGATAATTTTTGAAACATCTCTTTCACCTGTTTTTAAACTTTACCTTGTTTAAGATTTTAGTAGAAATGTAAAGAAATGAATGGCAGATCACTTTAAAATGTTGAACTGATTTTATAGCTATAGCAGTAACCAGAAATTGCTCCATTCCATTCTTCCAGAACAGTCTACAAATAAGAAGCAAAAGAGTGAAGGAAGGGCTTTTTTGCATGAATCCATGACACTGTGTGGTTATTTTATACATTAAGCTGATTTGTGACTGTTAAAAGAATTGACCCATTCTCAGAAAGTGAGAGTACTTAGCAAATATAAAGAAATCCAATATGAACTTTCTGGACCTATTAATGTGCTGACTAGCTTTGGATGCTCTCCTAATTACTTCTTAATGTTTTGCACAAGTCATCAAAACCTGCTAATACATCTGTCGAGTAGGTGATTGGCTATGCATATATACAAATATGTATCTATTTAAGATATAGATAAAACACACAAATATGGATTATATGATAGTATGCACCCTTTAATACCATGCTATGTACTTTTATAAAACTACTGGAATTGTGCAGTACACATAATTGTTTTTTAACATTTCGGTCCAATTTTTGGCCTATTTTCTGTTTTTACATTTCTGCTTTGCTGGAATTATGTCCAGAATACCATGTGAATCTTCCATCTGTTCTCTTTTAAACTTAAAAGTAGTTTTTCTTAATGGTATTTAGACCCCATTAAGTCATACAGGTATCTTATTTTCTTATTTTTAAAGTACCTGACTCATAAATATACATAAGCCAAAGTTTAATTGGTCTGGCTGATAAGTACTACCAAAAGGATCGTTTTAAACCATTATCTAAAAAGGGAATAAGCACTGTTTTACATTGTCTTATTCTAAGATGAGATACAAAATCAACTTTGATATTTATAGAAAATACTTTTGAATAACAAATATTTTCCATTTTAACTTTTGGCCTCTTTATAGTGCTAAAAAAAAAAGCTATCTGAAATCATTAAAATTTAGGGAGAAAAAAAGATTTTTGTAATTATTAGAATTATTACATTAAAAATAATGAAAAGGAAGTATTTGAGTATTCAAAATGTTACCCAAAATACTGAACCAAGAAAAAAATTACAATAGATAATTAGATTTAGGATTCAATTTAAACATATCAGATTTACTACTAACATGCATTGAAATAAGAACTGTAGGTAAACAGGTCAAAGACAAGGCAGGAAAGCAGAAACCACACTAGGTATTGCTGATAGAGGACACTGAATAGGGATGATTAGTTACATGGGTATGGAAATTCTAAAATAGCAAAGAGGGAAAGGTGACAACAAGAGCACAAAAGCATCGGAAGATGTCAGCAGCTTTTAGGCTAGCGAAATGAAATGGAAGTGGTAATGTTATCAGAAAGCAGAAGATTGAAGGAGAAGCCACTACAGGATTGGTGCTTGAAACTCTGAGACTGGACTCACGACTCCTTCTGAGGAAAATGCCCACAGCAGGGATGGGGATCTCTAAGAGATACCTCCCCATGGATGCTCAGTCTGCAACATATTAGAGCACAGCTGGTTTTCAGAAGGCAGAGAGTGGGGTGGTTGGAGGCACAACTGGTACATCAGCCACTGAGCAGGCATGGCATAGTTGGTGCTCAGATCACTGAAAGGCATGGACCAGATCATGATGAGAACACCAGGGGAAATAGGAAATGAGAGCCTTCACTGTCTTTTGCTTCTGGAAACCCAAATGGAAAATGACCCTGCAATGCCTCATGCCCACAAACAGGGAGCCAATTCAACTCATATTGAGTCTCTCAAATGCATCTTACATCACAGCACAAAGTGCAAAAGGATGGGCTTTAGCAGAGGAAACAACACATAAATAACAAGCAAATCCAAAGAGGACTCTGACTGGTCTCTTGCCTTCAATGAGTAGATTCTCAAAACACATGTGGTTGTAACATGTGTGAGAATAGTCCAGACAAACATAAAAAGAACAATGCTAAGGATTTCCTCTACTTGATAGCAAATTATATTTAAAAACTACAGTTAAAATAGTACAAGAAAAGCACACCGACAGACAACTAGAGTTAAGAGGTAAATCCAGAAACACACACATATGCACACATATACACATTTGGTTTAAGATTAAAATGGCATTTTAAGTGAATTTGACAAATGGGTTAACAATTCAAAGAATCTTGTTGGGACAATTGGTTCTTCGCTGAAGGAAAAATAAATAAATCCTTACAACACACTGCAAACACACATACAAAATTCTATATGGCTTTCTGACCTAAATATAAAATAAGAATTTGTTTCAAGGAAGAAAATGTGAACATGTGTATAATCTTTGGATCAGAAACATCTTATTAAACAAGAAATAAAATATAAACAAAAAAATGGATATATTTGACTACATTGCAATAAGCAAAAAAAGACAAAAAATTGTCAGGACCCTATAGCAAACTGCTTTAGAAGCCAGGAGCAGGAGTCAATGATTCTGCTGAGAATCTTGGCTGAGACTTTATCCCTTTGAGGCCCCCCTTTCCACATATAATAGGGCTTTAATAGCATCTACTTCAAAGGCTCATTCTGATGATTAAATAAAATAATCCATGTGAAGTGCTTAGCACATTGCCTGATACATGGTAAGCAATTAGTGATAACTAAACAACTTCCACTTTCCTATTGAGCTACTAAAATTAATTTCAAAGATAAATTGCTATAAAAGTTATTATGTTTCATTTTCTTTAGGATTTCTTACACTTACTTCGCATATAGTATTCGGGCACTAATCCACATGTAAAAAGACACTCTTTTTACATGTGTAGTAGAATTTTATATTTCGATCAACTCCAAATCACACATTTTATTTTAACCCTAACATCATAGTGGTATTGAATTGTCTCTGTGACTTTATGCTTTTGTGACTTAAAAAATAATTTATGGAAATAAATACACAAAGTATTCTGATTTCTGATCACTTAGTAAAAATATTTCTTTTTATTAAACACAGAATGGACGCACACTCAAAATGCTGGTCACTGCACAGAAGCAAAGACTGGAATGATTTTCAGAGAAGTAAGAATTTCAAAGTGTCCCAAATATGTCAGCACAGTGAATTAAACCCTTTTATGAGAAAGATATTATATTAATTCCAAAATGAAAATAGAGAGAAACAACTATAACAAAACTAATATTTATTGTGTACACTGTCCTACATGCTTGGTATATTAACTTTATTGACTTTTTAAATCCTCCCAACACCAAGAAATTGATGTTACTATCATTTTCACTTTATAGATGAGGAACAGGTGGCCTGAAGAAGTTAAGTACCTTGAAGGAAGTCACAAGCAGGAAGGTAGCGGAGGCCGGAGTATTTCTTTTTTGTTTTGAGATGGAGTCTCACTCTGTCACTCAGGCTGGAGTGCCTGGTGCGATCACGGTTCACTGCAGCCTCAATCTCCCTGGCTCAAGCAATCCTCCCACCTCAGCCTCCCAAGTAGCTGGGACTACAGGCACACATCACCACAACTGAATAATTTTTGCATTGTTTTAGAAGCTAGAATTTAACAAAGGCCGTTTAACTGCATAAATGGTGACTTTTACTCATGATGCAATATTGGTGATTTTGGAGTCTGCTGTTGCTGTTTCCTTTCTGTAGTTATTGTTGAGATAAGGCAGAACTACCTGCAGTTTTGCCCCAGATGTAAATCATCCTCTTTGATGTATGATTTTTGAGTAAATATCTGAGATACTGACTTTGAGAAAATATCAAAGATAATCTAAATGTTCTTCAACCAAATGTCTACAGTACTACTACTGGGAATTTATTTCTTGGTATGCCAAATTTGTGTCATCTACAAACTACTAATGAACTACAAATAATATCTCCAGGAAAGGTGACAGAATAAGTCATATCAACTTTTGTCTACCAATTCGAACAAACAGAAGCCAAATTTGGAGGAGGTAAATATGGAGTGAATACATTCACAAATGAAAGAGTACTTGCCTGCTATAAATAGACTTCACCAATAGCACAGTTTATTGAATAGCTAATAATCTCCATAACATTTGCAAGTACAAGATGCCATGGTGACAGCTAAGCCTATCTTTGTGATGACACAGGAAATTGGCTACTCAGATATTGCCTTTATTTATTCAACAGTGATTTACTGATCCTATAAAGTACAAACCTTTGTGGTGAGTTCCTTGCATGGACTTACACTCTCATACAAAAAGATCATGATCCCATCTTTAACTATTGCCTTCATCTATTTGTGCTACTATAACAAGAAAACTGAGAGTGGGTAGTCTATTTTTTAAAACCTAGAAATTTATTTCTCACAGATCTGGAGGCTAGGAAGTGCAAGATAAAGGTGCCAGCAGGTTCAGTGTCTGGTGAAGTCCCGTTCCTTATAGATGGTGCCAAGTAGCTGTCGTCACATAGCAGAAGGGATTTAAAGAAATGCAAACTCCTTTCATCAAGCCCACTTAGAAAAGCATCTAATCCCATTCATGAGAGCAAAGCCTGCATGACCCAATCATCTCCTAAAAGCCACACTTCTTAGTACTGTTATATTGGAGATTAAGTTCAAACATGAATTTTAGAGGGGGTAAAAACATTCCAACCGTGGCACTTTTCCCATGGATCCCCAAATTAATTAATTAATTGGATTAATTAATCCAAAATCAATTAATATGTCCGAAGTCTCATCTACACATCATCTAAATCAGTTACGGGTGAGACTCAAAGCTTTGTGTCATTCATATAAGGCAAACTGCTATCTAGCTGAGAGCCTGTTAAATCAAATAAGTTGTGTGATTCCAAAATACAACAGAAGGACAGGCATAGAATAACCATTTCCATTCCAAAAAGGAAAAACTGGAAAAAGAAAGAAATAATAGATCCCTATAAAGTTCAAAACTCAACAAGGCAAACATTAAATCTCAAGGTCTGAGAATAATCTTTTTTTTTTTTTTTTTGGAGACAGAGTTTCGCTCTTGTTACCCAGGCTGGAGTGCAATGGCGCGATCTCGGCTCACTGCAACCTCCGCCTCCTGGGTTCAAGCAATTCTCCTGCCTCAGCCTCCCGAGTAGCTGGGACTACGGCACGTGCCACCATGCCCAGCTAATTTTTGTATTTTTAGTAGAGACGGGGTTTCACCATGTTGACCAGGATGGTCTCGATCTCTTGACCTTGTGATCCACCCGCCTCGGCCTCCCAAAGTGCTGGGATTACAGGCGTGAGCCACCGCGCCCGGTCGAGAATAATCTTTTTTAACTCCAATGTCCCATCTTCTGGGTTGGACCTCCACATCCCTAGGGAGAGCCATCCCTAGGGAGTCCCATCCCCAGGGCTTTGCTGAGAATAGCACATGCCACAGCTCATACTGGTTGGAGTCTTGTACCTTTAGCTCCCCCAGACTGGAGTTACTGACTGGTGACTCTGCAGTTCTGAAATCTTGGGAGTGACCCTTCCCCAATGGCTTCATGAAGCATTGCCCTACCAAGGGCTCTCTGTGGCATCTTTGGAATCTAGGTGAAGGTAGCCATGCCTGCACAGCTCATGCACCCCGTGAGCATGCAGAGTCAGCACCATGTGAATATTACCACAGTTCATGGCCTCTATACCACTGGGCCCACCTGAGCCACAACTTGGGCAACCAAGGAACCCTGTACCAGACTGCAGGGAGCAGAGACTTAAGACAGTCCTGGGAATTGAGCTCTGAGGTTCTATAAACTCCCTGAGCCCCTCTCTTGTAATAATTCTGCCCTAAAAGTCCTAGCACTCCGGGCCTGTGATGAGACTGGCAGCCCCAAAAATCTCTAGAAGGCCTTCCAGGGCTTCCCTCTATCCACACTAATCTTCTTATCTGTGGGTTCCTTGGACACAACCTTGGTTTACTTTCCTTAACACGTTCTTTTAGGCTTTACATGGCCAGGCTGAAAGTTTTTCAAATCTTAATATTATACTCTCCTTTTTCTTTTAAATTCTGTCTTTAACTTAGTTCTGTCTTGCATTTTACAATAAGCAGTTGAGAGAAGCCATGCAGTACCCTGAATACTTTGCTTAGAGATTTTTTCTGCTAAATATCCTAGTTTATTGCTCTTAAATTCGGCCTTCCACAAAACATGAATGAGAGAATGTGCTCTCTTTCCGGGTCCACAAGGGGGCATAGTTTTAAGGGCAAGAACTTCCTAGCGCCATGCCCCGCTCCCATCTCTCTCCATCTGGGAGATTTAATGGTTTATGTCTCTAGCATGGGGAAGAAACTGGGCAATCACTCCAGCTGAAGTTCTAAGGAACTCCTTTCATTGGCCTGGGGTCTTAGAGAAGGTGAGGGCTCCTCCCAGGTTAAAAGTCCCCTTCTTCCACAGCCCTTCGGACTCCATGTTTGGGTCCCCTTCCACGAACACTCCCTTTGTGGAAGCCATCTTTCTTTTTCCTGGATATCCCCTCTGGGGTCCCCTTCCACACTCTCTCATGGAAGCCTGTCTTCCCCTCCTAAACTCTATCTCTCTGTTCCCTAACACTCTCGTGGAAGCTGCTTTCCTCTCCTGGATTCCACCTTTCTGGATTCTCTCACTCAGTGTGAGAGTTAGCTGTTTCTTTCCCTCTCCTCCTGTTTCTCCCTCTTTAAATCAATCACTTTCTACAAACACTTTTGAGTCTGGCATTTACGGCACACTGCGCTGTGGTCCCCTCTCTCATTCTTGAGAGGACAGGGGACCAAGAACCTGGAGAAACGTCCTCTCAGGAGAGCTGAGGGCACCCTGAACCCCAGTATTACATTAGGACATGGACACAATTCAGCCAACTTCTTTGCCACTTTGTAACAAGGATGGTCTTTCCTCCAGTTTCCAGCAAAATATCCCTCATTTTCATTTAAAACACCATGTGAATGATCTTTACTGTCCATATTCCTACCAATGTTCTGTTCACAACCACTTAGGTATCTCTAAGACTGAGGCTTTTTCTGCACTTCTCCTTTCCTTCTGAGCCCTCACCGAATCACATTTAATGCTCTGTTAATGCAGGCTCTTTCCAGCATTCACTTCAAAACTGTTTCAGCCTCTACCCATTACCAAGTTCCAAAGCCACATCCACATTTTCAGGTATTTGTTATGACAACAGCATCATTTTTCTAGTATCAATTTCTCTCTTAGTCAATTTCTTCTGTTCTAATAAAATACTCAAGACTGGGTATTTTATAAAGAATGATATATACCAGATTTCCATATTGAGGGACATATATTACATAGGGTAAGCACCCAGTAGTACATACTTATATAATTCATTAATGTATATGAATAAGTGAACAGATAAGATGAAAAACTAGGAATATATATGCAAACATAACATATAATTCTTTACAAATATATAATTGACCCCTGAACAACATAAGTTTGAACTGCACAGGTCCACTTATACATGGATTTTCTTCCATCTCTGCCACCCTTGCGATAGTAAGACCAACCCCTCTTCTTCCTCCATCTCCTCAACTTACTCAGTGTGAAGATGATGAGGATAAAGATTTTTTTTTAGTTAAAAAAAAAATTGTAGAGAAAGAGTATCACTATGTTTCCCAGGCTGGTCTTGAACTCCTGGCCTTAAGCAATTCTCCCATCTCAGCCTCCCAATGTGCTGGGATTACAGACGTGAGCCACTGTGCCCAGCCTAAAGGTCTTTATGATGACTTCCTTCTGCTTAATGAATAGTAAATATATTTTCTCTTCCTTATAACTCTCTTACTAACATTTTCTTTTCTCTAGATTACTTTGTTATAGGAATAGAGTATATAATACATACAACATACAAAATATGTGTTAATACGTTGTTTAGATTATTGGTAAGGCTTCTGATCAACACTAGGCTACTAGATAAGTTTCTGAAAGGTCAAAATTATACATAAACTTTTGACTGTGTGGAGGGTCAGTATTTTTAACCCCCATATTTTTCAAAGGTCAACCATGTATGTGTAAGAGTGTGTGTGTGTGTGTGTGTATGTGTGTGTACACATATATAATCTCAACCCTGTATACAAAGTATTAACTTGTAGTTTTAACATTGCACAAGATATAATCCAGAATATTCTCATCACTCCACTAAAAAAACCCACCCTTTATTCAAGAGCTGTCATTCCTCATTCCTTCCTCCTCACAGGCTCTGGTGACCATTAATCTACTTCTTTTCTCTATGGGGATTTACATATTCTGGATACTTCACGTAAATGAAATCACAACACATGGCCTTTTATTCTGCCTTCTTTCACTTAGCATAATATTTGGAAATGTTGTCCATGTTGTAGCTCGTATCAATACTTCATTTCTTTTTATGGATGAATAATGTTGCATGGTTGTGCCACGTTTTGCTGGTTCATTTATCAGTTGATTGACGTTTGAGTTGTTTCCACTTTTTGGCTATTATGAATAATGCTTCTGTGAACATTTAGGTACAAGTTTTTGTGTGAACATGTTTTCCATTCTCTTGACTATATACCTTGTAGTGAAATTTCTGGGTTGTATGGTAACACTGTGTTTATCTTGTGAGGAACTGACAAAATGTTTTCCAAGGCAGTTGAATTATTTTACATTTTTACACGAAATGTATGAGAGTTTGGATTTCTCCACATCCTTCTCAATGCTTGCTCATCTTTTTCATTATAGTCATCCTAGTGGGTAGGAAATGGTATCTTATTGTGGTTTTGATTTGTATCTATCTAATAACTAAAAACTTTGAGCATCTTTTCATGAGCTTATTGGTCACTTATATGTATTTTTTGGACCTATGCCTATTCAAATCATTTTCCCCACTTTTAATTGGGATATTTGTCTTTTTATTGTCAAACTGAATTATTTGTATAGTCTGGTTACTATACAGTTATCAGATATATGTGTTGCAAGTATTTTCCCCATTCTGTGTGGGTTTTTTTTTTCACTATCTTGATGGTGTCCTTTAAAGAATAAAAATTTTTAATTGTGATGAAGTCCAATTTAGCTATTATTTCTTTTGTTGCTTGTATTTCAGATGTCACATCTGAAAAAAACATTACCTAATCCAAGTCACAAAATTTTCCTCTAGGCATTTTACAGTTTTACTCTTATGCTTAGGTCTTTGATACTGGGTTATAAATAATGAGGGTGGAAGAGTGAGTAGATATGTAAGTTTAAAAAGATTGGTCATGTGTTGGTAACTGTTGAAACTGGATGATATATGCACAGAGGTTCTTTACACTATTCTAATCTTTACACATTTGACACTTTAAATATATAAAATTAGAAAAATTATAAATGAACAAGGTACAACACCACTATTTTAGAGCTTTGGAAGAAGTATGTAAATGACTGGGGTTTACTTTTCCTACATAGAAACACTTTCCCAGTATATCTCAGAATATGTATATATTTTTCTACTCCTAAATTATGAAAAACAAATAGTCAAAAAAAAATCAGGAAAACAGGAGACAAGCATTTCAATCCTCCTATAAGATTTGGAGCTTAACAGTCAACATCAGGACAGTACTGATCAGAAGAAATCACTGATGTCAAGTTGAAAGCAAGAGCTGGGAATGCTGACATGGGAGTCAAGGATTAGGATGACATTTTCAGGAACCAGGAGAGGAGCACATTAGAGAGAAGCAGTTCTCATCTGGTCACTCTTACTTGCAGTTGTAGTGCGTTCCTGACTCTGACTGTTGCAAACTGTGAGTCATTTTCACAAATAATATGAATATTAATGAGTTCATTTCCATAACATACCTTATACAAATCCTGTCACTGGTGGTCTAAGAAATAAGTTTAGAACCAAAGTACATCCTTAAATTAGTAATTTTGGCAGACCATTCTATGTGTTGCGATTAGCCTTGCAAGAAGATCTAAATGTTTTGTTATTTGAATACTACTTAAACATGTTCTCTCTCATTCCTGAGAAATGGAATATGTGCTATGGTAGAGTTTTTTGTAAATACTTAAACAGAAAAAAATGCACACAGGAAAAGATGTTATTGTGGAATATTACAACAGGAATTCAGAAATTGATCTAAAATCTCTATTGACAAAAGCAATATTAATTTAAATGACAAAATCCAAATCAATATCAAGCAAACAAGATGTTTACATCATTAAAAAATGAGATTAATGAAGCAATATATATCCTGATACCTAATGTAGTTTGTGGACATATTCTTAACAAATTTGTTCAGCGTCTTTGAAAAATACATAAAACTTTTCTGGACTGGAATATTTGTGAAAATCGACAATGGAAAGATGAAAAAAGACTAAGACTATAAATAGGCAATTAATGTTTTGTGAGTTTTAAATTTTCATCTTAAGAAAGATAACTTCCAATTATTAAATACATGTAGCATTTCAATTATTTAACTGGCTTTTACACTTATTTTATATATATGTTATTTTCTTTAATGTTTCTATCATTTTGAATTTCCATTCCACGTGGAGATCATTTTTATGTGTTACTGAAAGATACAATGCTGTGAAATCCATGCTTTTATTATTATATTTTATATAAAAACTCTTAAATTTTTATATGAAAATGGTTCATAGTTTATTGTTACCACTCATGAGCCTAGGAAAAAGTATTATGAAAAATGGAAAAAACTTATTATTTTAGGACTGTCAGAGAATTTCCAAGAATTTTTATTTCTAGTTCCAGAGTCCTAAAGATTATGATGTCAGGAATTTGGAAATATTACCTAAATTCTACTTAGAGAGTGAAAAGTTGTTGGATGAAGACTAGCATCCTGGAAGAAGTAGGCTGCTGTGCTTCAGAAGGCAGTGACCAGAGCTAGGAAGCTTTTAAAAATTACAAGTAATCACTCAGACCCAGTTAATGGAACTATTCCTCAGAGAGACCCAGAAATTCAGCAGGGAAGACTTGGTAAACAACCAGACTTCCCGTATTTTATGGAATCGGCGTTCAAAATACTATTTGGTCATTATAGGGACCTAAAAGAACAGTTGGGGACATCTGATTTGGAAAGCATTTAAGTTTCAAGAGGAAGAATTACATGAACCCTGGCCATTCACTCAACAAGAGAGAAGGGGTAACTCAATCACTATTGTATAGGGAACGTCCAGCTGTTCTTGACTAACTGGACAATCTTATAGAAGGAAATAGAAACAGTTCCAAATGGATACAAGAAACAACCAGGTATAATTATGATGATAATTGTTTAAAAAAGGTTGAAAATTACTTGTTCTGATTGGTAAAATTCATCTGTCTGAATGAGAAGTTGAGATCTTTGTGTCCTTCGAAAGTTATTATTCTATAGATCTTAAAGAGCAGAAGTTGAGGTTTCATTTACTTTAGGCGACTACAGGCATCTATTAAGATCTTTTCCCTGTGCCATGATCAAATACAAAATAAATTCACATAAACAGATCATCTTGCAATTTAAATCAAAACAAATACTGAACTTAGTTAAGAGTATCTCTTCTCATTCGTGTGTGTGTGTGTGTGTGTGTGTGTGTGATGAAGTCTCACTCTGTTGCCCAGGCTGGAGTGCAGTGGCATGATCTTGGCTCACTGCGACCTCCACCTCCCATGTTCAAGTGATTCTCCTGCCTCAGCCTCCCAAGTAGTTGGGATTACAGGCGCATGCTACCACACCCGGCTAACTTTTTATATTTTTTGTAGAGATGGGGCTTCACCATGGTTGGCCAGGCTGGTCTGGAGCTCCTGAGCTCAAGTGATCCACCCACACTGGCCTCCCCCATGCTGGGGTTACAGGCATGACCCTCCATGCCTGGCCTCTCTTTTTTCTCAGGGAATTAGTGGTAGAGTGTTGGGGGTGAGATCGTGTGTGTGCACACGAGTGTGAATGTGTCTGTGTGTTTGCATGGGTAGGCAATATGCGAGGTAGGGAAGAGGTGACGTTACATATTCATGTCAGTAGCACATATTAGATAAATTCTTGCTGATGAACATGAAGTGATACTTAAGAACATGAAAGATTTATTGCACCTTCCAAGAGAGGGCAGTTCTTTATTAGCTAAGATACTGAGGCTCAGTGCCTATTCCATGGATGCAGCTGACTTTCTGCAGATTTAAAACAATCTTGGACAAGTTTTTTTATTTACAAATGGTTTTCAGAGTCAAAGGAGAAGAATGCTGTACCCACAAATTTGCTTCCTTGAAATAGAAGACCATTTCCATTTATTTTTCACATGAAAAGTTTTGACAATTGAATTGAGGTGAATTGACTTTGGCAATTTTTCTGTTTGGCTTTTAATACTCACGGCTCTTTTAAAGAGAAACTTAAAGATCATTTAAGTGTATTATACTATTTTGAAATTGTGTAGCATTTAACTAAAAACCTGAAAGCAATAATGCTTCTCAAGAATGGAAAAGAGGCATAATAGTCCATTAGAAGTGGGTTATTTGTATCATTAAGGAGAATTGTTATGTGCTTTTGAATGAGAAAAAACACTGAAGAAACAGAATTTGATGGTGAATGAACATTTGGCTAATAGTTATGCAGCATACATTCAAGAAGAAATAAAGATATATGTATGTGACTAATAGACAAAAGAATTTGAAACGTAAGTTGCATATACCATTAAGGTACAATTATTCCTGGAAAACCCATAAGAAGATTTTGTATCCACTTATATCATCATGTTAATACTCATTTTTCAAAGCTATCAATTTTGGAATATAATATGCTATTTCCTCTAGTATTAAAAAGTTAAATTGCTGCCACTGAAGGATTTATACACCTGCCAGATGCTGCACAATTCTTCAGTCAAAATACAAGTATCTCAATCACAACACATATGTACTTCCTCTTCTGTACTATGAACTGCAATTTCATCTTCATCCTCAACCAACCATGAGACTTGAAACACAGCCTGCCAATTAAATGGAAATGTACAGAATTGTACCAGGTTGCAGACTGCTGACAGCTAGGCGTGGGTGTACCTAACATCCTTTTAGACACATACACACAAGTAATACTTGCTCTCTCCATTTCTCTCTCCTAATTGTTGAATTAAAGCAACAACCAAAATTCTCAAAAATTAGTTTTAAATATGAAATAATAGGAAGGCCTAAAGGACTCCATACAGGTGAAACCATCTCGTATCGGTGAGATTACAGGTTTTTATTTTCTAGATTGAGAAATGAACATATCACTTACATTAAAACTCTCAGTGGTCACTTTCTAGAAGCAGAGAAAAATATTTTTCTTTTGACAGTCTCAAAAAGAAAATAACTAAATTGGCTTATTATCTGAATTTTTTCAGTATTATCTTAAAAGCCCTGAAGGAGGAAATCTCTCTCTCCTCTCTCTCTCTCTCTCATACACACACACACACACACACACACACACACCCCATGATCAAAGGCAGCACAGTTCTGCACTGTAAAATTAAGACTTTTTTGTGACATTTATTTGTCCCCTGGATTTGAGTGTTACCAAGAGACCATCTTTCCAGATTAATTTTTGCTTAGCAGGTTCCAAATTTTATCATGTGTTCTTGTATTTCACAGTATCTGAACACTACGCCTCTAGAAATTCTCTTTCAGCCTCTAATTTGTGGCTTCTAATCTGCTGCAGTTTGGGAAATCAAATAATGCATCTTGCTATAATTGTATCCAATATCAGATAAAAGGGAACATGTCTGGAATGGGGGCCTAGAGGGGCCTCAGATGACCTTCTGATGAACTTGATAATAGTTCTTCATATAGCTTTGGAAAATCACTTAAACTCTCTAAATTTCAGTTTTTTCTTCTGCAAAATATGGAGTTGGACTCGGTGGTCTTTAAGCTCCTTAATAGCTCTGGGATCTGTTTTGGTTCTCAATGGCAATATTTTTGTTGTTATTTTATGATTCTTGTTTCTTTTCTTAGTTTGCTGAATAAGGGACCTTTTGAAGTGTTACCGTGTTTTATTCTCGCAATTATTTAGTGGCAAGGTCTTTTCTAAGAATTCAAGTAGAAAATGATACTCAATAGATAGGTTATATAATTTATCCTGTTGTAGCATTTTAAGACATCCTGTAGGTGTCAATGTAAAGATTTATAATAACATATTTGTATCATTCCACCAAGTCACATTTTATCATTAATAAATGTCTGATGCTTGAATGAGTGAATGAACATGTAACAGACTAGGTCAGGTAGTATCATGCATCAATCAGAGAATGGGATTTAAATTTTAATGACTTTTCCATCATTCTTCATTTGATTTGTGTTTCTTTGGTTGTTTCATTTACAAAAAGGTGTCTGTCTCTTCCAAATTTATATGTAAATAATATTTTTCAATCTATGTGGACACAGAGTAATGATTTTGATAGAAGTGATTCTTCATTAATATATTTGTTATTTGGATTTCCTCCCATAACTTATATTGTAACTGAAATAAGCCATTCTGATATATACACATACATATATATGAATGAGGAAATGACTAACAATGATTAGTGGTTTATTAAAAGGTTTTTTTTATTAAGTAGCTGTGTGCAGTGAACCTAATTTCTTTATTTTTACAACTTCCCTTCTATTACAAGCTGTTAAGCTCAGAGCCTAGATCAGCTAAACAGCATACTCAGTAACAGTAAATGAAATGCTGTGAGTTTACATCAGACTAATTAGTCTAAGGGATAAAAAAAGGGGCTGGGGGAAGGGCTTGGGAGGACTTTTCAGGTTGCTTTGTGAAAGGCAGTTTGCTTAATTAAGCCAACCACTAATTGTTAAATATTTTTTAGGCATTAACAGAGCTACTCTGAGTGTAATTAAATTTTGATTTTAGTGGTATTTGCCGGGATTAAAGTCACAATCTGCTGAGGCACTGGGGTTAGTCAATATTCACTTCACTGCCACAGCTGTCCTCCATTACAATACAAAGGACAGGAAAAGAGACAGCAGAGTGGGGGTGAAGTCATGAGAAAGCTATTCATTCATCTGAACCAGCTCTGCACTCCGCAGCCTTGTACAAATGGGTCTGAGCTGGATGACACACAATCAGGCATTAAATCCAATTTAATTTGATACAATAAAGGGATATCTAAGCCCTGCATATTTTTTATTTTTATACATGAGACTATGGAATGTATTAAAAAATCATCATGTGATTATCCTATGTTTCCAACCAAGTAGTATTTCTGGATTTATTATCTCTGTAGGCATCCACCAGGATTGTAAACCAATTCATGCTAGGCCATTATTTGTCTCAGCTGAGCATGAATAAACAGTGTGGAAGGTGGTGGTGATATTAAATCCCTGGTAAAATCTAACCTAGCATGATCAATATTTCGAGGTTTTTTTGCTTTTTGTTTTGGACCAAGACTGCCAAAAAGAACAACCAGTGAGGTTATATGAGTTTGAGATGGTTGAAACTCAGCATTCTTCCCATGACTGACAAGGAATATTTCTACTGCCGACTCATAACAGCGCTGGTGTTTCATGTGTTTTTCGGTTATTTTAATTCAATAGCTTTAAGCAATGCCTTGCAGTTATTACACAGTTATTACACCCTCTGGGTAGGTATAAAAAGAAATCATTTTTCCTCCCTTCTACTCCCCTCCCACAAAATAAACTAATCAAGAATCTATCATCATTTAGTGTTCAATCATTTCATTGGCTATTAATAGTAGAACTTTCAGAATAGGGTCCCTGCATCCACACAGAGGCTATCCGTGGTATTAGGCTCACCAAATATACAAAACACCAACCTCGGAACTAGCTTTTCAATACAAGTTAGGACTGGATGTATTAAGTGTGAGGAATCAAATTGCTTATGTCTTATTTAGGCAAGAAAAAAAAATATTAACAAAAAATCACCAAAAACGGGTGTTTACCTTGACATTAAAATAAAAAGAGAGAACGAAAGTGAAAAATAAAAAGGGAGAGAAAGGAAGGAAAGAAGGAACTGAAAGCGACAGGAAGAGAAGACGAGAAATAAGAAAAGATCAGTCTAGCAAAATGCCATCTCAAGGAAATTTGAACTGAGCATTTCCATTCATAATGAAAAAAGTTCAAAGACCAACTTGTTTGTATTGGTCATAAGATATCTTCTGTAATCTCACTGATTTTATAATGAACCCTACATTTGAGTTTGTTCCTTAATAAAAATTACCGTCTGTCTGTTTCTGCACGCAAAGTGAAGTAGAGAGATGAGTGGATTACACAGGGCAAACACCTTGAATTTCAATTAATATTAGCATAATTTAATTCTAGTGTTAAGATGACCTTGGCCCAAAGGACTGGGTGATTTTTTCAAGGGGCTTTTATTTTTATATGAAGCCCCCACTCAGCAACTGCAAAATAATTTCTGTAGGATAGGCCAAAGCTTCCTACTGAAAAGAACACAATGCAGTACTTTAGGAAGAAATTTAACTGAAAGCAACAAGCATTAAACACGCAGTCCAAATATGCTGTGTAAATATCTCATGATACCTCAGTCTCTTGGGTCTCTAAGTGACCAGAGGTGACAGAACACTCTTCTCCCTGCATTAGTGATGCCTCTGCTGTGTGACACTTTCTCCTACCTGCTGACGTAGAAAACTCTCCCAGTGCCTTACATGGCCTTGTGGTCAGTTCTTGTTCCCCTGCTTTCACCTTCTCTGCTTTTACTTTCTTAGGTGGCTGTAGTGTTTTCATTTAAAACTTTTAATCTTACCAAAGCAAATAGCTCTTTATTTCCTATACTGCAGTTACATTAGTAAATGAATTAATAAAACAAACAAAAAACAAAACCACTCCCAAGCAGGGCATTTTTCTCTTCCGCCTTCCTCTTGTTACTAGTCTTATGGGCTAATCACCACCCCCAGACCCAGGGGAAACTGCAATTTTCTACGTTATTTCTATTGCAGGTCCAGAAGCCCTTCTCTTTACCATCCTTTGGCTGGAAAGCAGAAACAGACGTTCTTCTTTGCTTTAGGGTACTTTACCCTGAATATATTATCTGAATAAAAATCTAAGCAGAAGAAACAAAATCCAATGATTTCCATGTATAATAATAATACTCACTATTACTATCCCTTACATGCAAAGATAAAGCCTCAAATTCACCATCTAAAAGGGGAACATGCTTTTATTCTCAAGAGACAGAAGCCTAGATGTGTTATGCTAATCAGCCCACAATTCTCTTTGTTGGTTCCTTGCAAAGAACAACTGTGGACAATTTTAGGATGGTTGTTCATGAATGGGGAGTACCATTACCATGAAAAACACCAAAGCTAACTAGCTACCCACACAGCATAGATACTAGCCATCTCTACGGCTAAACTAAAGAATCATGCTTCAATAAACTGAGCTACTTATTCACAGGCAGGGTTGAATTGACTCTGGTTCACACTGTCCAAATTCATGAAGGAAAATTTCCATTTGCCTATGGAAATGCAAACTTGTCTGATCTATCATTCGAAGTTGCCATGATGACATAACATAAGCTTACAAAGTAGAGCTTGCTTGATATTCCAGATCTCTTCCAACCAAACCGATACATTAGCAGTTTATATTGGGGAGTAAGGCAGTAAAAGTTCTCAATCAAAATCCATTTGGAAACTAAAGCCTCCAGGAGGATATTTTCCTCATTAAAAACGACAGCCTCACCTCATCACCCACACCCACCCCAAATTCTAAAATAAAGTAGCATATCAGGCATTATTTTAATTAATATCATATTAATTTTTTAAGAAATAAAATTTCTTGTAGTGTAAACTAGGCTAGAAAACAAATTCACATAATCCAAAGGATTGATTTATTTTTTAATGTTTCACTCTTTGCTGGAGTTTACTTTTAAAAGCCTCCCTTTCTCTTCAACATCGTCAATCATTCTTACTCATCTCTGTTTAATAGGTTTAAGAACACCTTGGGCAATATTTGGATTACTATTATATTTCTTTTTAAATTATTCAGTTCATGCTCCAACTAGAAAATTGGTAGTGTCTTTGTAAATTTATATTCATTTGATCCCTACAGTTCTATAACACAATAAACTTGGAACTAGGAACTATCATTATTCTGTTGGCATGTATGATTTGTTAGATGATCTAAGCCTATTTTGAAGCATTTTGCAAAGCTTCAGTTAAAGGTTTTCATATTGAGTATGTAATGTACTAAAATTTAGGCCAGAATTGTGCAGGAAGTTCTTAGTAGAGTTTGAAGCTAAAGCTAAATCAGATTTCTTGTTGTTTTAATCATACACTCCATTCTTACAGAGTTTTCTCTGTATATTCTGACAGGAAAAAATGCTTCACTGTGATAGTAACAAATGATATTTGTTATTTTCTGTTTTGCATCTGAAGAGAGGGTGGGGTTGGCCAACATCATGTCATGACCTGTGCCAACCATGCTGTACCTTATTCCTGCTATTTGTGAGATACGATTATTTACACCATGCAAAGGCTTTGCTTTTCTACTCAGAATTCTGTGCTTAGAAGACCACAGGCATTAAGCAATGGTAAACAGCACAATATGAGTCCTGTGGCCACTCTGGAGGATCAAGTTGAAAGAAATTGGGCTTCAAGAAAGCAAATGCTTGTTTAACACATGTATAATATAATCAAGGAAAGACTCCCCAGAAATTATCCAAAGCACCTAAGAATCAAATAGATTCACTTTAACAAATATAAAAACTCTGTTCAAATAAAACCTTTTTGTGGCTTTGTAAGGGCTCATATTTTAAAAAATGAGGGAGGGGAATAGATATTATAATTCATTCTGGAACTATAGAACATAAGTAAATGAATAATAAAAGTGATAAATTAGGCCATAAAAAAGATTACAGAAATAATGCTTTCACATACTGGGCATTCATTAAATTGACTTCTCAATGTAATTACTTTAACATTGCTACTTCTGATTCAGTACAGATTTTTGAATCATTAAATAAGACAGTAAATATTATACATTTTCAGGAAGATAATTTATGGCCTAACAAATTTTTCAACAGAGAATCAAAATGTCTGACAATAAGAGTAGCACTTTTTTGTAGTTCATTTTTGGACTTAATTCTTCAAAATCATTTCAACAAATCTGTATTGCACACCGGTTATGCAGTAAGAATAATGTGGTAAACTAGCACATAACTGACATATGGCAATTGTTTCAGGTATTCCTATATTTCCAGGGGATTTTGTAGATATACTTTATACTTTATATAATATATACTCTATGCATGATATAATAACTTTTTTGGGTATGAGGTTTTTATTCCCAACTAAACTGTGAGCACCATCGCTGCCTCTAGGGAATGCGCAATTTAAGAAGAAAAGCACATAAACAACTAAATGTCAACAAAATACTATAAGAAGGCAGATGATTTCACAGGGTGACTACAGTCAATAATAACTTGGTTTTACATTTTAAAATAACTAAAAGAGTATAACTGGATTGTTTGTAAGACAAAGGATAAATGCTTGAGGAGATAGATACCCCATTCTCCATGATGTGATGATCTCACATTGCATGATTGTATCAAAATATTTCATATACCCCATAAATATATACACCTACTATGTACCCACAAAAATTAAAAATATTAAAAGAAAACACATGATTAATTCTTCCTGAAGGTTTAAAACACAGGCTTTAAGAAGACAGCGTTTGATTTAGATCTTCAGAATACAGGAATTCACCAGAGAGGAGGTGAGTGACGAACATCCAAGCCGGCAAACAGCAGAAGGCAGACAGGTGGAAGCACGTGGCATCTACATTCAATGATGGAGCCTTGCTACCCCAGCAGAGGCTTGAGTGGAGGCACTGGCATCACCTGGGAGCTTGTAGAAATGCAGACTCTCAAGCTCCATCCTTGAACTTCTGAATCAGGATCTACATTTTAACAATATTTCTAGGCAATTCATATGCCCACTCAAAATGAAAACACACCAGTTTAGAGGGCTTTCATTGTTGGAGTGTTGGAAGTACATGCAACTGGAAAAGGTGGACAGAAACTAGATACAGACACAACAAGACTACAGTATTTAGGAGCCTGAAGTTTCTCCCACAGGCATGGGTAAACCACCCAAAGTTTTGTCAAGAGCAGAATAATATTACAAAAATCAACATTTTAGGATACTAATGCTTATAGAAAATAGTGAAGAAGAAAACTACCTGGGGTATTTTTGTAAAAATTTAGATAAGAGATTATGATAAATCCCTGGCCCGAGACAATGGTTGTAAACATGGAAAGAATGAGACATATTTCAGAGGATTGCCAAGATTTTATCTCAGCTGTAAGAGGCCATAATTAGAGAGGGGAGACTAAGAAAAGGAGTCACTTTAGGAAGTGACTAGCTTCAAGATGAACTGTAATAATATTGTTGAAGGACAAACATAAGTGAAAGCTGTAAGAGCTATAAAGAGAAAAAAATTTCAAAACTAGGATGCCAGATGGGTCAACAGTAATACCAGTCATTTATTCAAAAATGTTTGTTAATTGTCTAGTACCTGCATATGCCAGTTTCTTAACAGCACTGAGGAAACTCTGGGTCTCTGTCCACAGGATCTCATGTTCAGAAGAAATGGAAAACAAGTAGGTAGATGAATGAACATGTAATATTTTTTCAGGTGGAGATTAGTGTTAGCGGTTTTTTTTTTTTTTTTTTTTTTTTTAAGTATGGTAGGCTCAATAGTGAGTCAGAAGCTATTTTAATTTTTTTTTTTTTTTTTTTTTTTTGTTGAGGCTGAGTCTTGTACTGTCACCAAGCTGGAGTGCAGTGGTATAAGGCATGATCATGGCTCATTGAAGCCTCAATCTCCTGGGCTCATGCCATCCTCCCACATCAGCCTCCCAAGTAGCTGAAACTACAGACTCATGCCACCACATCTGGCTAATAAAAAAAAAATTTAGAGATGGGAGTCTCACTATGTTGTCCAGGCTGGTCTTGAACTCCCAGCCTCAAGCAATCCTGCCTCAGCCTCTCAAAGTGCTTGGATTACAGGGGGGAACCACTGAACTTAGCCTCAGAGGCCATTTTAAGTATGAAGGTCAGGAAAGGGCTCTGTGAGCACGGTCTTCATGGCAAAGGAAAAAGGTGATGTACCTAGAACTGATTTGGGAAATTCAACTACTTTAAGAAGACATTTATTTTGTTTCATTGTTTTCCAGGAAAAAAAAAATGAAGTCAAAATTATTTTAATAATAACCAAGATGATAACTTATATTTCATGGTAATTTACATTTCATTCATTTTATTTTTCATAGTTTTATACTTTTATATATGTTATCACATCTGACTCATATAATTCTTTTGAAAGGGAAAGAGGACAGGTTTTACAGATAAAAAGTCCAAGTTTAAAATAGGTGGGATAACTTGGTCAATATTCCATGTCTAAAAATCATGAGAATTTTGACTTATATATGAGTTAACTATTAAATGATTAATTATACATTAAAGTTTGTTAAGCATACAAAAGAGAGAGATTCAGGCTACAGATCTAAAAATAAAAACTTCCTTATGTTAGATTAAAAATGGCTGTAATTTTCTTTTATTACTCCTTCTATCCAATTCCCATCCTTTTATATCTGGGTAGATGCAGTGACTAAATTACAAATGAAGTGTTGAGATGTTGATAAGATATACTTCATGACTAGGCTTCTTTGTAGGCTAGATCCACAGAAGACTAGCAGCAGGATTCTTTCTAGCTAACAGCACTCACTCCTGAGAAAAGCCAGCCACTATGTTAAAAAAAAAAAAAAAAAAAAATATCTAAGCATTTTGAAATCCCCATGCCATGAGGAAGATCAGTGAGCCATGTAGGGAAGCTGCATGAGGACAAATATCCAACTTTTTCCCGCTATTCCAGCCATGCCAAGCCCCAACACAAGACATGTGAGTGAGGACACCTTCAGATTCTTCTAAATCCAGCCACCTCTAGCTGCTATTTGATGGCAACCACATAAGAAATCCCTAGTGAAGTCTCCCCTGCTGAATCCAGTCAACCCACAGAACTGAGATAGTAAAAAATTACTGTTTGATGCCATCAAGTTCTGGGGAAGTTTCTTACACAACAATAGATAACCAGAACATCCATTATTTTTTAAAGGCATGCAACAGCATTAAAAACATAAATAAATGCATACTAACTGAACAAATCACTTTGAAATTAATTTTTTTTCTTTCATAGGTATCACATTCTACAACATCCACATGAACTTCCATATAATCCAAAGGACATTAAAGAAAGTAATGACTTTTATTTTGGATTTATAATGTGTTTCAGATGTACTGCTCTGAGAAAACAATATAGCATGAAAGAGTGTTAAATTGGAAGAAGCCTTTCTTAGAAGCCATTAGTCTGATTCTCTCAATTTGCACATGAGGAATAAGAGAGAGAGAGCATGGAAATTCCTTTATTTACAGAAATTCATGCAAATCTTGTGAAAAAACCTGGAAGCCCCAGGCCTTTGGACTCATGTTTACCTCTCTCAGAAGATGTTTTAGAAATCAGTATTCAACAGATGAATGAAATTGGCATAGTATTATTTGACTAGTAGTTAGATTTTATATTGAAAGGTGAATCCAAGTGTTATCGAATTAGACCTAAATCTTCAACTCCAAAAGCAATGCTATTTGTTTTTCTGATATTCTGTACAATATTGCATGGCAATTTAAAAAACAAATGTGTTCAGTAAAAAAACTCATCAATACAAAAATAATCAGAAAATTGGTTGCCTGTAGGGTGGAAAGGAAATTGACTAAATGGGCACAAAACAACTTTCTAAGGTGATGAAAATGATACAAATATTTTGATTAAAGTGTAGGTTACATGGGTGTATATATTTACAAAACTCATGGAACTGTTTTCTTAAGACCTGAGCATCTCACTGTATATAAAGTACTCCTTAATTTAAAAAGTAAGAATGAAAAAGACAGATTTTTCTCCTTCACAAGAGAAAATGACTTATCAACAGTTGGTTTGCCAATAGTAGAGATGGTTTGTGTCTATTTAACTTACTTCTTTCTCTGTTTTCCAATTGTTAAATAGATGGGCAAGGTCAATAGTGTGTACATCTGTGGTCATAAAACAAAGTAAAGCTAGCAAAGCCACTCAGAAGCTAAACATATGTGACCACAAGACATTGAGTACATGAGTTAAAAAGGATCTGATAAATTATCTAATCCAAAATTTTTTATTTTGTAAATAAGATTGGCCTTGCTAACAAATTTAATAAACAGCTATGCTTTTTAAAAACTTGATGGTAAATGAAGATGTTGAGCCATTATTTGTAGAGTAGAAGTTCACTTATCCAACAGAATTAGATCAGTACATAAAAATGATTTAAGGCTGGTATTCAAAAAAGAAGAGAGGAAAATGGCAGATAGGAGACAGGACTAACGTGCAGCTCCCACTTGGATGAACAGAACAGCATGTGGAGGTTCACATCACAAACCTTTGCTCCAAGAACTACAGCAGGAACATACCAGGAAAACTGAAATAATTCATACACCCTTTGATAGAAGAGGCTTGCTGCTGCAAACTTCAAGACAGCTGAAAAACTGTGAGTTCTCAAAGTGTGAGAGGTGGAAAAGTCTTCCTCTGAACACACATCCCCACTGGGGAACCTAAAAATCCAGATCATGAAAGAAAGATGTAACCTTACCTAGAGATGAAACAGATTTAGGGAGCTAAGCAAAACACAAAAGTAGAAGAAGCAGTGGGAAGAGCCCTGGAGGCACTCCTGGTCCCTAGCTCTAGCCCAGGGAAGCCATCCCTGGCTTTATCTCACAGCAGCTCTTGGGGAAGGGAAGGCAGCCAGCAGAAGAGGGGAGGCGCCACAGGATGAAGGAAGCTTCTAGCCAAACTTTAATAATTTTGACTGAGTACAGAGTTTTCCCAGCGGAATCCAGGGAAGTGCAGATAGGACTGCAGAAGCCACAGCTAACAGTGTGGGAAGGTAGAGGGGATGAGGCCTGAGAGTCCTGCTTGCTTTCTCAGCAGGGAAGCTTGTAGCCTAGGGCAAGATCTCAGCCCAGCACAGCTGCCTGGTGGGGCACAGGCAGAAGGGAGACTGGCCTTGCTCGCTGTATGGGAGCAGGGTGAAGACTGTCATTGCTGGCTTTCTCACATTTCCCTGGTGACCTTTATGATGCAGCAGAGGCAGCTATAATCCCCATTGGAACATAACTTCATTGGCCTGAGAAGTACCCCCCACCCCCCACAGTGGCCACAGCAAGCCATGCCCAAGGAGCCTTTGAACTCAGACCCACCTAACCCTGCCCCAACCTAATGGTTTCCTGCCCTGGTAGATGAAGACAAAAGACATAAACTCCTGGGAGCTCTATGGCCCTGCCTGTCATCAAAGAAACTCTAGCACTTATTCTAGCCAAGGGCAAGCTTGTATCTCCTTTCTACTACCGCAGCTGGTGCTCTCTTGAAAGTACCATCTCCTGGCTGGAGGCCAACCAACTGAAGCCATTACAGCAACTCATAATAGAACAACCCTGCCCCAAGGAAGAAGAAAACAACAGCTAATTTCAGGGCTTACAACATCCAGGCTAATCAGAGGTCCTGAGTCTGACAACTTGACGGCTAGCATAACCAGCATTTGAGAAACCCAGCACACTGAACAAAACTACAACCCAGGAATTCCGAAGAGTCAACTTCACTCCTCTGCCACCTCCACTGGAGCAGGTGCTGGTATTCATGACTGGAAGACCCAAACATGAATCATGTAACAATATTCTTTGCAGACACTCCCCAGCAGCAGCCCAGAGCCCAGTAGCCCCACTGAGTGTCTAGACTCAGAAGGACAATAGCAACCACTGCAGTCCAGCTCTCAGGAAGCATCATTCCTAGGGGAAAGGAGACAGTACCACATTAAGGCATCACCGCTTCGGACGTAAAAATCTGAACAGCAGACCTTGAGTTCCAAATCTTTTTATTGAAACAGTTTACCCAAATGGGAAGGAACCAAAAAAGTAATTCTGGTAATATGAAAAAAACAAGGTCTATAACACCCCAAAAGATCACACTAGCTATGTGATCCAAACCAAGAAGAACTCTGAATTGCCAGATGAAGAATTTAACAGGTTGAATATTAAGCTACTCAAGGAAGTAATAGAGAAAGGTGAAAATCAACTTAAATTTAAAAAACAATATAGGATATGATTGAAAAAGACTAGAGAAATAGATATAAAGAAAAGACAGTCACAACTTTTAGAAATGAAAGACACACTTAGGTAAATACAAAATACACTGGAAATTTTCAATAATAGAATTGAACAAGTAAAAAAAGAACTTCAGAGCTGAAAGGCAAATCTCTTGAATTAACCCAATACAACACAGACAAAGAAAAATAATTTTTAAAAAATGAACAGGCTGGGCGCGGTGGCTCACGCCTGTAATCCCAGCACTTTGGGAGGCTGAGGTGGGTGGATCACGAGGTCAAGAGATCGAGACCATCCTGGTCAACATGGTGAAACCCCGTCTCTACTAAAAATACAAAAATTAGCTGGGCATGGTGGCACGTGCCTGTGGTCCCAGCTACTCGGGAGGCTGAGGCAGGAGAATTGCTTGAACCCAGGAAGTGGAGGTTGCGCTGAGCCAAGATCACGCCATTGCACTCCAGCCTGGGTAACAAGAGTGAAACTCCATCTCAAAAAAAAAAAAAAAAACAAAGCCTCCAAGAAATATGAAATTATGTTAAATGACCAAACATAAAAATAATTGGTGTTCATGAGGAAGAAAAAAAAACTACAAGTTCAGAAAATTTATTTGAGGAAATAATTGAGGAAAACTTCCCTGGGCTTGCTAGAGATCTAAGACATCCAACCACAAGCTCAAAGAATACTCGGGAAATTCATCACAAAAAGAACATCACCTGGGCACACAATCATCAGATTATCTAAAGTCAAGACAAAGGAGAAAATCAAGATCCGTGAGGCAAAAGCATCAGGTAACTTACAAAGGAAAACTTATCTCATTAACAGCAGATTTCTCAGTAGAAACCCTCAAGCCAGAATAGATTGGAGTCCAATCTTTAGCCTACTCAAACAAAATAACTGCAAGCCAAGAATTTTGTATGCAGAAAAACTACACTTCAATGAAGAAGAGATAAAGGCTTTTTCAGACAAATGCTGAGAGAGTTTGCCACTACAAAGCCAGCACTATACAAGCAATGCTAAAAGGAGTCCTGAATCTTGAAGAAAAAAAAAAAAAAAACTGGAAAGACACCAAAATAGAACCTCCTTAAAGCATAAATTTCACAGGTCCTATAAAACAGTAACACAATGAAAAAAAAAACAACAACACAAGGTATTCAGGCAACAACTAAGATGATGAATAGAACAGTATCTCACATCTCAATACTAACATTGAATGTAAATGGCCTAAATGCCCCACTTAAAAGATACAGAATGGCAGAGTGGATAAATTCACTGAATACAGCCAACCAAGTATTTGTTATCTTCAAGGGACTCATCTACTGCATAAAGACTCACATAAGCTTAAGGTAAAAGGATAGAAAAATATATTTCATGCAAATGGAAATCAAAACTGAGCAGGAGTAGCTATTCTTATACGAAACAAAACAGACTTTAAGGCGACAACAGTAAAAAAAAAAGACAAAGGGGTGTAATATCAGGGTTCAGGGTGCCCTCAGCTCCCCTGAGAGGACATTTCTCCAGGTTCTTGGTCTCCTGCCCTCTCAAGAATGAGAGAGGGGACCACAGCACAGTGTGCAGTAAATGCCGGACTCAAAAGTGTTTGTAGAAAGTGATTGATTTAAAGAGAGAGAGAAACAGGAGGAGAGGGAAAGAAACAGCTAACTCTCACACTGAGTGAGAGAATCCAGAAAGGTGGAATCCAGGAGAGGAAAGCAGCTTCCACGAGAGTGTTAGGGAACAGAGAGATGGAGTTTAGGAAGGGAAGACAGGCTTCCATGAGAGAGTGTGGAAGGGGACCCCAGAGAGAAATCCAGGAGAGAGAAAGATGGCTTCCACAAAGGGAGTGTTTGTGGAAGGGGACCCAAACATGGAGTCCGAAGGGGTGTGGAAGAAGGGGACTTTTAACCTGGGAAGAACCCCCACCTTCTCTAAGACCCCAGGCCAATGAAAGGAGTTCCTTAGAACTTCCGCTGGAGTGATTGACTCTTAGTTTCTTCCTGTGCCCGAAAAATTTAAACATAAAACTGTTAAATCTCCTGGATGGAGAGAGACGGAAGCAGGGCATGGCACTAGGAAGTTCTTGCCCTTAAAACTACGCCCCCTTGTGGACCTGGAAAGAGAACATTATCTTGCCTCAGAGGGACATTATATAATTATAAAAGGATTAGTCCAACAGGAAAATATCAGAATCCCAAATATGAATGCACCTAACAGTGAAGCTCCCAAATTTATTTAAAAAATTACTACTAGACCTAAGAAATGAGGTAGCCAGCAACACAATAATAGTGGGGGACTTCAATATTCCATTTACAGCACTAGACAGGTCATTAAGACAAAAAAAATCAATAAACAAACAACGGACTTAAACTATACTATAGAACAAATGGGCTGAACAGATATTTACAGAACATTCTACCCAACAACTGTAGAACATACATTATTTTCATCAGCACCTAAAAAATTTTCCAGGATAGACCATATAATAGGCCACAAAAAGCATCAATAAATTTAAGAAAACTGAAGTTATATCAAGTACTCTCTCAGACCACAGTGGAATAAAATTGAAAATTAACTCCAAAAGAAATCCTCAAAACTATACAAATACATGGAAATTAAATAATTGGCTCCTGAATAATCTTTGGGTCAACAATGAAATCAAGATGAAAATTTAAAAATTCTTTCAACTGAATGATAACAGTAACACAATCTATCAAAACCTCTGGGATACAGCAAAAGCAGTGCTAAAAGGAAAGTTCATAATAGCATTAATTGCCTACATCAAAGTCTGAAAGAGCACAAATAGACAAGCTAAGCTCACATCTCAATAAAGTAAAGAAACAAGAACAAATCAAACATAAACCCAGAAGAAAAGAAATAACAAAGATCAGAGCAGAACTTAATGAAACTGAAGCAAAAAAAAAAAAAGAAATACAAAAGATAAATGAAACAAAAAGCTGGTTTTGTGAAATGATTTTTTAAAATCAGTAACTGGCCAGGCGCAGTGGCTCATACCTATAATCCCAGCACTCTGGGAGGTGGATCATGAGGTCAAGAGATCCAGACCCTCCTAGCCAACGTGGCGGAGCCCCGTCATTACTGAAAATACAAAAACTTAGCCGGGCGTGGTGGCGCATGCTTGTAATCCCAGCTCCTTGGGAGGCTGAGGCAGGAGTATTGTTTGAACCTGGGAGACAGAGGTTGCAGTGAGCCGTGATCGTGCCACTGCACTTTAGCCTGGCCTCAGAGCCAGATTCTGTCATAAATAAATAAATAAATAAATAACCAAAAAAAGAAGACAGAGGATCCAAATAAGCTCAATTAAAAATGAAAGGGAGATACTACAACTGATACCACAGAAACAAAAGATCATTCAAGACTACAATGAACACCTTTGTGCACACAAACTAGAAAACCTTGAGGAAATGGATAAACTACTGGAAATATACAACCCTCCTAGATTAAACCAGGAAGAAACAGAAACTCTGAACACACAAATAACAAGTAGTGAGATTGGAACAGTAATAAAAACATTGCCAACAAATAGGTCCAGGACCAGATGGATTCACAGCTGAATTCTATTAGACCCATTCAAAGAGGAATTGCTACCAATTTCTACTGAAACTATTTGAAAAGACAGAGGAAGAGAAAATCCTCCCTAAATCACTATATGAAGCCAGTATCACCTTAACAACAAAGCCAGGAAAGGACATAACAAAAAAGAAAACTACAGGCCAATATCCCTGATGAACATAGATGCAAAAATCCTTAACAAAATACTATGTAACATATTCCAATAACATATCAAAAAAATAATACACCATGACCAAGTGAGTTTCATACCAGGGATGCAGGGATGGTTTAACATATCCAAGTCAACAAATGTGATACACCATATAAACAGAAGTAAAAAGAAAAATCATACAATCATCTCAACAGATGCAGAGAAAGCATCTGACAAAATCCAGCATCATTTTATGATTAAAACCCTTAGCAAAATCAGCATAAAAGGTACATACTTTAAAGTAATAAAAATCATCTGTGACAAACCCACAGCCAGCATTATACTCAATGAGGAAAAGTTGAAAGCATTTCCCCTGAGAACTGGAATAACACAAGGATGCCCACTTTCACTACTTCTATTCAAAATAGTATTGGTAGTCCTAGCCAGAGCAATCAAACAAGAGAAAGAAATAAAGGACATCAAATCAGTAAACAGAGTCAAACTGTCGCTGTTTGCCAATGATACAATGGTATACCTAGAAAACCCTAAGGACTCATTCAAAAAGGTCCTAGAACTAATAAATGAATTCAGTAAAGTTTCAGGATACAAAATCAATATATACAAATCAGTAGCACTGCTATACACCATCAACGACCAAGATGAGAATCAAATCAATAACTCAACCCCTTTGACCATAGCTGCAAGAAAAAAATACTTGGGAATAAACCTTACCAAGGAGGTTAAAGATCTCTACAAGGAAAACTACAAAACACTGCTGAAAGAAATCATAGATGACACAAACAAATGGAAACATACCCTATGCTCATGGATGGGTAGAATCAATATTGTGAAAATTACCATATTGCCAAAAGCAATCTATAAGTTTAATGCAATCTCCATCAAAATACCAACATCATTCTTCACAGACCAGAAAAAAAAAATCCTAAAATTCATATAAAACCAAAAAAAAGTCCACATAGCCAAAGCAAGACTAAGCAAAAAGAACAATCTGGAGGTATCACATTAACTGACATGAAACTATACTACAAGGCTTATAGTTACCAAACAGTATGATATGGTATAAAAATAGGCACCTAGACCAATGAAATAAAATAGAGAACACAGAAGTAAAGCCAAATACTTATAGCCAACCGATCTTTGGCAAAGCAAACAACACAAAGTGGAGAAAAGACACCCTATTCAACAAATGGTGTTGGCATAACTGGCAAGCCACCTGTAGAAGGATGAAACTGGATCCTCATCTGTCACCAAATGCAAAAATCAACACAAGGTGGATCAAAAACTTAAATCTAAGACCTGAAACCGTAGAATTTCTAGAAGATAATATTGGAAAAACTCTTTTAGACATTGGCTGAGGCAGAGTTCATGACCAAGAACCCAAAAGCAAATGCAACAAAAACAAAGATAAATACGTGGGACTTCACCTAAAAAGCTTCTGCACGGCAAAAGAAAATCAGCAGAGTAAACAGACAACACACAGTGTGGAAGAAAGTCTTCAGAAACTATGCATCCACAAAGGACTAATATCCAGAATATACAAGGAACTCCAACAAACCAGCAAGAAAAAAAAAATCATGAAAAAGTAGTATTGCTCAGCCACAAGAAGGTAGGAAACAATGGCATCCATAGCAACCTGGATGGAGTTGGAGACCATTATTCTAAGTGAAGTAATTCACACATGAAAAACCAAACATCGTATGTTCTCACTTATAAGTGGGAGCCAAGCTATGAGGACGCAAAGGCATGAGAATAATATAATGGACTTTGGGGACTTGGGAGGAAGGGTGGGAAAGGGGTGAGAGATGAAGGACTACACGCTGGGTACAGTGTACGCTGCTCAGATGATGGGTGCACCAAAATCTCAGAAATCACCACTGAAGAACTTGTCCATGTAACCAAACATCACCTGTACCCCCAAAAACTATTTGAAATAATTTTTAAAAAGGAAGAGAGGTAATCATTTTAGTTGAACTAAAGTGTAAACTTGGTTTACACGTTCATTTATTTTTAGTGTTTTGATAAAGGATCAGAGCCTTCCCCACCTCACAAGAGGATGTGCTAGTTGGACAGTTGCATAAACTGTGGCGGATAAAGAGAGGCAGGATAGGACGGGGGGAAGGGAAGAGGCTCTGGACAGAGCTCCTGTGTTCCGAATCTCAGCTCTGCCACTTGCTAGCTGTGTGACTTTTAGGAAGTTGCACAGCTTCTCTGTGCCTCAGTTTCCTTATATGTCAAATGGGATATTACCTGCAATGCATAGTAGTTATATGGATTAAAAATCCTTATAACAGCTCCTGGCTCATTGAAAGTGCCAGATACTTGCTTATTAAATAGAATAAACAGGCCAGTCACAGTGACTCACACCTGTAGTCCCAGCAGTTAGGCAGGCCAAGGTAGGCGGATTGCTTGAGGCCAGGAGTTCAAGAACAGCCTGGGCAACATGGTGAAACCCCATCTCTACCAAAAATTAGTTGTGGTGCTGCATGCCTGTAGTCCCAGCTACCTGGGAGGCTGGGGTGAAAGAATCATCCGAGCCTGGGAGGTGGAAGTTGCAGTGACCCATGATTGTGACACTGCACTCCAGCCTGGGCGACAGGGAAGACCCTGTCTCAAAAAAAGAAAGAAAAGAAAGAAAAGAGACAAAGAAAAAG